>JAXGGA010007579.1:0-61776 GCA_038373865.1 Uloborus plumipes
CAACTCCAGCATCGAACCCGAGTTATCGGCGCGGAAAGCCAACGCTCTACCACCATGCTACCAAGTCTACGAATAATGAGACCGACACTGCATATTTAACAAAAATTTGAGATTGGGAAAATTTTCATCAGAAAATTTGATCTTTACTACCTCTTTCCGATGAAATCTGTAGCTTGGCATATTTTCATCGGGAAATTTGATTGGAAGTATATAGTTTTCCAATAACACATAGCTCGGTTAATTTTCATCGGGAAATTTGATCGGAAGGATATCGTTTTTCGATGGAATATAGCTCATCTTATTTTCATCGAGAAAGTTGATCGGAAGGATATCATTTTCCGATGGAATTTTGCTCATCTTATTTTCATCGGGAAAGTTGATCCGAAAGATATCGCTTTCCGATGAAAAGTAGCTCATCGAAAACCGTGCTCGGATACTGAGCGGAACGATGTCGTCGTGCGTTAAGGGATCAGTTTACGAGGAGTTAGTTGATCGGCCGAGCAAAATCCGATGAGTTGATGCTACTTGGGTTGTCACCTACTTGAAAGTCATGGCCAGTGGACCTTGTGTCGTATCGGGTCTTCATTTTCTCCGTCGCGATGTTGATTCGCTCCCGTGCGAAGTGATGAACGTCTTCCAACCGGGTCTGGAGATCCTGGACGTGCTCCTCAGGCGATGAAGGCGCATCTGGAGGGAAACCGAAGACGAGATCAGAAGGCAGCCGAAGCTCTCGGTCGAAGAGCATCTGTGATGGGGAATATCCGGTGGTCTCGTGGACAGCACTGCGGTAGGCCAGCAGGAACAGAGGAAGTTTCTTGTCCCAATCCTGTTGATTTTTGGAGACCATAAGCGAGAGATTATTAAGAATTGTCCTGTTAAATCTCTCCACCATGCCGTCCGATTGTGGGTGTAGTGGTGCCGTTCGAGTTTTCTCAATTTTGAGGATTTTACATAGGCCCTTAAACACAGCAGAGATGAAGTTCCTTCCCTGGTCAGAATGGATCTGCAAAGGTGTCCCATATCTCGAGATCCAATGCTGGACTAGAGTTTCTGCTACAGTGGTAGCTTCTTGATCCGGAATGGAATATGCTTCGGGCTATTTTGTGAAATAGTCAATGGAAACAAGTATGTATTTGTTCCCATCAGTAGTTTTTGGTACAGGACCAAGAATGTCAATCCCGATTCGTTCGAAAGGAGCTCCTACGTTATAAAGATGTAGCTTCCCGCGGCTTTTTCTCTTCGGTCCTTTACGGGCAGCACAGGGGTCACAAGAATGGCACCATTTCTCCAAGTCATCCTTCGCCTTGCTCCAGAAGAAGCGCTCTCGAACCTTGTGGAGGGTTTTCAAGATACCAAAATGTCCTCCAGTCGGACTACTGTGCAATTCTTTTAGAACGTCTGGAATTCTTGATCTGGGAAGGAGTAACTGCCATTTGAATGCTTTACCATCGTCAGATTCCCATTTCCGATACATGACGCCATTCTGCAACTGGAGAGATTTCCATGAGCCCAGTATCTTTTCGTTGCAGGACTGTAGATAGAAACGTCTTGCCAACTAGGTCGTCGACTGTCCTTTTCCATTAACTCTATGATAGGCTTTAGGTCTGGGTCTTCAAGCTGATTTTTTCTTACTTGATCGTCACTCCATGGATCAGGATCTGAAGATGATGAAGTAGCAGTAACTTGACAGGTAGTAGGGATTGTCGTCCCGTACTGTTTTTCTATTCGGAAACAATAATGGCAGTTCTCAGAACAAGGTCTTCTTGATAATGCGTCTGCATTAACGAGTGACAAACCTTTTCGGTGCTTAATCTTGATGTCATATTCCTGGAGCCGCTGTATCCACCTGGCTACCGGGCCCTCTGGATTCTTGAAATTCAAAAGTCAAGTTAAAGAGGCATGATCGATCCGGATCAGGAATTTACGGCCGTAGAGGTAATGATGGAAATGTTCTACAGCTTTAACTATGGCGAGCAATTCCTTTCTCGTGACACAATAATTTCGCTCCGACTTGGATAAGCATTTACTCCAGTAGGCGATGACATGTTCGTTACCATCTATTTCTTGAGATAAAACAGCTCCAACGCTCTCGTGGCTCACATCAGTGTCAAGTATGAAGGATTTCTCAGGTTGAGGATAAGAGAGAATAGGCGTTGATGTTAAAGCCTCCTTCAGCTGTAGAAATGCATCCTCGCATTCTTTGGACCATTCAAATTTTTGTTTGCTCTCCGTCAGTTTTTGCAAAGGTCGTGCAATGTTGGAAAAACCCTTCACAAACTTCCTGCAGTACGTGCAGAGCCCCAGGAAATTTCGCAGCTGATGGACATTTTCGGGGCGGCTCCAATTCTTGACTGCGGATAATTTATCTGGATCTGTTCGCACACCCTCAGAAGAGATAATGTGACCAATGTAGTTCACCTCACGGCGGAACAAATTACATTTGGACGGGCTTAACTTCAGGTTGGCTTCCTTAAGCTTCTGCAGCATCTTCCTAAGATTAGCCAAATGTTCCTCAAAACTGCGTCCTATGATGATGATGTCGTCCAAGTAGACAAGACAGGATTCATAAGAGAGTCCTCGTTACACTGATTACATAAGACGCTCGAACGTGGCTGGTGCATTGCAGAGGCCGAAGGGCATCACTTTAAACTGCCACAAGCCTTGTCCGGTTGTAAACGCCGTCTTCTCTCAGTCGTCGGGGTGTATCTCCACCTGCCAGTAGCCGCTCTTTAAATCCAGGGTCGAAAACCACTTGTGTCCGGAAAGGGTGTCCAAAGTGTCATCGATCCGTGGAAGAGGGTAACTCATTCTTGGTGATGTCATTCAGGCGTCGGTAATCAACACAAAATCTGGTGGAGCCGTCTTTCTTTCGGACCAAGACGATAGGGGGCCTCTTCCTTCTTGGCGAACGGTAGTCGTCTTGGATGCTGCTTGATAGGGGGATGATCTCCAGTGTCGATCCTGTGCTGCGTTAAACTCGTGCGACCAACATCTACGGATGTAAATGAAAACACCTGCTTGAAGTTGTCCACCAATTTTTCCGCAGCGTATCTTTGATCCTTCGATAATGCTGCGCTCCCAATTAATTTCGAAGTCAAGGACTCGGAAGACACAGTCTCAGAGGAATCAATTCTTCTGATGATGCAGTTTACGGGAGTACAAGTTGCCAACACTTCTCCTTTCTTAATATTCCTCGGTCTTTCACTTACATTGGCTACTCTCACAGGAACTGCATTCCTTGAAAGGTCCACAAGCGTAGATGCCACTAGTACTCCTTTTGGGCTATTATTCTGGTTAGGATATTCAATGAGGCCGAATTTAAAGCTGTTGTTTTCCTTGATGGAGCCAGGTATTAGTACTTCTGATCTAGAGGGAATCAATGAATCAGTTTGGGCTGTTATTTGATGAGCGGATTTTAAGTTATTTTCGGTATTGAAAATTACTATGTCTTCCCTCATCGTGTGCAGCTCATTATTTTTAAAGCCAATAGAAAAATCAAATTTTCTGAAAAAGTCCAGTCCGAGAATGAAAGATGTAATGTCAGCTACAAATGCCGTGTGATGGTAAGTGGTGCTCCCGAACATTATTTTTAAGTTCACTTTTCCTTCAATCTCGATTTTGTCACCTGTCACAGTTTGGGGAGTACTGCAGGGCGGTGTCCATAAGATCTTGAGTCCAAATTGATGAGCCACATCAGTCCTAATGATGGTAACGTTGGCTCCTGTGTCCACAATCATTTCGCAGGGAAACCCATTCACATAAGCGTAAATGAAGAGTCCGTTGCAGCCGCCACTTCTTGGGGAAATCTGGAAAACTTTGGGAGACGTCTTTTTTTCTTGTCGAGCTTCGCAATTCCTTCGCACGTGGCCCTCACCGCCACATTTCCAGCACTTCAGTGGTTGTCTACTTTGGTCTTTGCTAGTCTTCTTCAGGATCCCCGAGATCTCTTTGATTTGTCGCTCAATTTCCGAGAAACGAGTTGAGTTCGAATCTTGGGCACTCACTTCCACGCCCCTGGTTGAATGGCGATCCTTGCGGGACATTTGCTGTGCAGCCTCGAACTTCATTGCGTAGACCAGACCGGATTTAAGATCCTTAATGTCCGCCATCCGGAGAGCCGTCTGAACTTCTGGATTTCGCACTCCATTTATGAAGTAGTTCAGGGCCAGGTTATCGCGAACATCCGAAGGACAGTTCGAGAAGGCAAGCTGGGAAAGCCTCTCAACGTCTGCTGCAAAAACTTACAAAGTCTCTCCAGTCCTCTGGAATCGGGATTTCAGCAGGAGTTGGCTGATTTCTTTTTGGCATGCTTCGCCAAAGCGAAGCTCCAAGGCCGATGATAAGGCTTCGAAGTCGCGGATCTTGTCCTCTGGGAAGGTCTGTAGTATGTCAGCTGCATCCCCTCTCAGCGAGGTTGCAAGGTGACAGGCTTTCGTGGAAGAGCCCCAGGAGTTTGCTTCTGCAACGATGAGGAACTGCTTCTTGTAAATATTCCACGAGGTCTTCCCATCAAACGTGGCCAGTTTTAATGGATGGACGAGAAGTTCCAGCTGCAGCTACACAGTCACTTGAGTTGTTGGAGGATGCTGATAACTTCGATTCAAGTTCTTTAATTTTCTTTTCCACATGGTTTTCTACTGTGGTGATTCGATCTTCTAGAGCCTCCGCTTTATTTCCCATGTTGATAAATTTAGTTTCCACCAAACTTTTCATTGACGTTAGATCGCTCTTAATTTCTTCTTGACTTGAAGTTATGCTCGCTGTTAAATCACTCTTTATTTCTTCTTGACTTGAAGTTACGCTAGCGGTTAAATCATTTTTTAATTGTTCTTGACTCGCAGTCATGTCACTTTTAACAGCGTTGATCGCATCAAGGAGTTGTTTCAGTTGTTCCTCCATTGCTCGAGTAATCACCATAAAATTCCGAAGTCAAAAAGTCCTCAGGAAGAAAAGTCCAAGTTCACAGATAATTCCAAGAAAGTCCTTGAAGATGCCCCACGTTGGGCGCCAAAATTGTAACGAGTCCGTAGCACCTTCAACTTTCTTAAATGAGCATTCCAATCTTGAGGAAGAAACTATAAATTTATTTACAAGTATGTACACTATTTACAATAGGAGCAGGAAACAATTGCTAAACATCCAGCAATTAGGTAGCAAACAGTACACTGTACTCTCAACAGTAACTCAGCACCACGTATCTAACGTGAACAGTAATTAAGAAATTACAAACCAAACGAGTCACGAGAAATCAAATCTGAAAACAGCTAACTAACCAACTGTGTTCAAGGCCAGCTATTTATACTCGGAAGGAAACTTCTACAATGTTCTAGCAAAATCCGGAGTGTTCGTTCATTCACAAACTTAAATAATCCATTCAAGAAAATTCTAGTAATAAAAAAAGAAAAACCTACAACCTTGCAGCTCAGCGCGAAAATGTCTTGATGCTTATTAAAGTTAGGGTGAGTGCAAAAACTACAAATGTTACAGGGTCGGTATCCAAATGATAAAAGTGATATCTTCAGATATTTTTGCAACATGTCGCCAGATAAAACCAAAACTAGTGAAAATGATGCAAGGCAGGAAAAACAACAACTATTTACAAGATTTGTAACAATATATTTTTTTTATTCATGTTTTTTTCTTCTTACCAGCATGCTGATATTCAACAGATACTTCACAGAAAATAGCATTACTGAAGTTCTTTTATTCAATTGAAAATGAAAGCAAACTACTGAAAGTGACAGTGATACAATTACGATAACTTATTTAATGTTTGATTTTCATTAAGAAATAGGTTGTTGTCTTAGTGCGAAATTGTAAGATTTTCTAAGTAGACATGTTGGCAGGTATGCTCATAACACGCAGAGTTTTTAATCAAACCTTATCAAAACTTCAGGAAAGATGATAAAATACAAGAGAAAAAACATACTAAAACGGTAAATGAAAATATTGAAAATCCGATGAGATATGAACGTTAAAAGGAAATAATTTTTCACGGCGCATGCACGAACCACAGAAATTTATAACTACAAAAATATTGTAGCCTGGTTTATACTGCACCTTATAAAAAAAGTTTCAGTTGAATATCGCAAAAATTGAAAAAGATATCAGCGATCTAGTGAGCTGTATTTCATTCATTTGCAGACAATACATAAAGAGTGAGGGACTATCCACAAAGAGCTATTTTTAAATTAAAGGTTATTGCGTCATGGTTCAAAACCAACGTTTCAGGGGGTGTCCGGATACTTTTAGCCACCTACGTGTAAGGTCTTTTTGGCCGAATGGGCGAAATGTGACTTCTATGCCGAATATAAATTTTCAAACTGAAAACAATTTAACATTGAAAAAAATGCTCGATTGTCACCACACTATTTGTGGACAACCCCTCGCCATTTATGTATTGTCTGCGAATGAATGAATTACAGCTCACTAGATCGCTGATATCTTTTTCAATTTTTGCGATATTCAACTGGAACTTTTTTTATAAGATGCAGTATAAACCAGGCTACAATATTTTTGTTGTTATAAATTTCTGTCGTTCGCGCATGCGCCGTGAAAAATTATTTCCTTTTAACGTTCATATCTCATCGGATTTTCAATATTTTCATTTACCGTTTTAGTATGTTCTTTCTCTTGTATTTTGTCATCTTTCCTGAAGTTTTGATAAGGTTTGATCAAAAACTCTGCGTGTTATGAGCAAAAACCCTTCAAATAAAATTGCCGTCTTTTAAAAAATGTTTCATATCTTCGGAAGTAAGAGTGGTACGTTCCTAAAAATTTGTACAGTAATTATACATAGTATGCTAATTAATTACTGAAATTTATAGCTTATTCCGAGCTATTTTCGAAGAGTTATGGTCAAAAAGCGGTTTTTCTTCCGACCCCCCTTCTTGTCGTCCCCTAAATGCATGGGTGATTTAATTTCAATGTGGAAATGTCCGGTGAAGTCTATATTTTGTATGACTAAAGTTAAAGAACAATTGATCGCTTATTTTGCGATGAACGGTAGATTTTCTTATGAATCTCAAGTGTTTCCATTATTTTGATAACTACCTGTATATCATTTTTTACACTTTCTCAATTATGCTGGTCTTATTTATTATTATTATTTTTTCAGTACTAAGTTATCTTAACTTTTTTTCTAAAGGAAAGAAGGAGGAGTAGCTCTCAGTTCTTATTTTATTGATTTAGAGATCAATTTTTTTACTATGCATTTCAGACAAGTACAATTGAACAATCAACTAAATTGTTTTGAAAAATGTTGTACAAGGCATGATTAATTACTATTTTCACAGGTACCAGAACTTGAAATTGAAAAAGGGGCAGATTCTGGAAATGCTGGTAATTTTTCTGACTTAAACGTTCCATATTAGTTTTTTTTTTTTTTCAATTTTATCATAATTGCTCTTGTGCTGTAATATTGTTCATTATAGTAATTGATTGTTTATAGTGTAAAATAACATATTAGCCGGTATTCACTTTTCTTTTGAATTTCTACATACAGGGTATCCACTCCAATCGTGGACCAATAGCTTAATTTGCTAAGCCGTTTAGAAGATAAGCATAAAGTTTTAATTTGGTGGACAAAATCTCGCAACGATTATGAAAGGAATTTTGGTGTCCTATTCAAGTGTTTTTCAAAAAAATCAAATTGTGAAAGAGTTACGAAGAGTTTAAATTTTTATAGACAACAGCCTCCACCAGATCCTATCAATCATATTTAGTAAAACTATCTTGACACTTTAACGGTTTAAAGCTAAAAAAAAATCACTTCTTCTACGACAAAAATTGACCGAGTTATGACGTTTTGAAAAAATCAAGATTTTTGAAGGATTTCGCAATACGGTCCCTTAAGCGATCTCTCGATGACGTCATGAAACAATGCAAAATCTTGATTTTTCAAAGGTCATAACTCGGTCAATTTTTGTCGTAGAAGAATGATTTTTTTTTAGTTTTTAAACGTTACAGTGTCAAGAGTGTTTTTACTAAATATGTTTTGATAGGACTGGGGGGCTGTATAAAAATTTAAATTTCGTAACTCTTTTCAAAATTTGATTTTTTTTGAAAAACATTGAATAGATACCAAATTCCTTTCATAATTTGGAGATTTTTTCCCAAATAAACTATAGCTTATCTCTAACGGTTTAGAAATTAGCTATTGGTCCACGATTGGAGTGGACACCCTGTATAGTGAACCTTTCAGATTGACCACCTTTCTAAAGCTGAATTTGTATATCAATGGTTTAAGACTTGACAGCTTTATTGTGTTTTACATGAATGAGTTTTGATTCAACAAGGATATGGCATTGCAAACATATAAAAGTTTCCCCTCTTTCAAAGTCTTAACTCTTAAGATTGCAGAGAACTTACAATGGACTGCATTGTGGGATGCCACTTAGTGAGCTTGGGTCAGTGGAAGAACTTTATGCAATTCGTTCCTGAGCTCCTTCTAAGAAGTAAAGTTACTAAACTCACACAATTCATTGGAAAAAAAAATAGCAGTGAAAGGAGGATGAAAGTAACGAGGATACCAGCATCAATGACACACGACCGTGAAATTTTTAAGTTGAAAGTTTTGAGCCATTCCTTGACAATGCTAAATGTGATTTGTTAGTGAAGGAAAATCCAGTCATGGAAGTGATGCAAATGACCTTAGATGCCAGGGATGGACTGATGCATTCCGGGGGGGGGGGAGGCGATGGAAGCAAATGCTCTAGGGAGTCGCATGCTGAAAAACAGAAGAGTTGTATGAAGAAAGACGAAAAGAACACACCAAAAGCCTATAGATGTACATAGCAGCTAAACTAATAAGCCAAGTATATAATAAAACAAACAATTAACCCTTTGACGGTTATGGAAATGGGCAGTTTCTGTTTACTTAATTCGAGCAGCATTAGGAGTAAACAGTAGTCGAAAGTGGCAGCTGTTTTCCCCCGCCATTCTTCCAAAAATGTCACCTTTCTCTGGCGATGCCGTAGATAGCTCGCCTAGCGCGGTTAAAAAATTTCTTAAAGTATTTACAGTACATCAGAAAGTAGTACTGTACATCAGAGCAGAATAATAATGGTGAACGAAGTCAGCTCGTCAGCACGCATTGGGTAAAAATTTCACTACGCGAGTAGTGCTCGTTACTAACCATTTCGGTCAAAATCTTGCTCCCAAGCGGAACTCATTTGCGCGCATTATGAAGCAAGATTCGATTGCGAGATGAACTCGTTCATAACCATCAAAGGGTTAACACAATAATCACATATGAAAAGGAAGGACGCAAAATTACGTGAATTAAGAAAGGTTGAATCCAGAGCTCATCAGTTGAATATTTCTAAACTACATCGTTTAAGCTGTAATTTCCCTTAACAGATTTTCAGCAGAACAAAAGGTAGTTACTTCTCAGTGGGTTCGCTGTATTTATTTATTTATTGAAGAATTTGTATTGTGATGTTATTAATTATATTTTAGGTGATTTAACTATGTTACTAAATAAGGAGTCACTCCAAAAATATGTGCAGAAGTTTCGAGATCAAGAGGTAAACATTTTCCTGGGTTTTATTCACATGCATTTACTTATTTTGAACTGAGAAAATTTGTGTGATATCACTTTGATATTTCACTTTGATAATTCTTTCTTATAAACCATAAAATATAGTTCTGTGATTAAAATTGCAATTTGAAATTTAAGAAGCAGAAAAAAGGCATGTGTACTCATATATTAAAAATTGTATTTATTTAAGTTTATTTATGCATTTTTTTTTACTGTGGATAAGTTTTTGGTAAAATAAAAGTAATTTCAAAATGAAATGGAAGTTATGTATGCAATGAACAGAGTGCTACATATTCTTAATGGTGTTATTTTTTTTATGAAGCACCCTCTCAGTTTGTTCCCTTGGTTTAAAAAAAATATACTAATCTTAATATAAAATGTGAAAAAAATATTCAGAAGTTGTTATATCATTGCTGCAATTTTTTTTCTTTTTTTTTGCATCAACTATTGCAATATTTATTTATGTTATTGTCATTAATTTTATTCAATGATAATTTATATTGTTGATTTTGCATTTACAGTAGAATCTTGAAAATCCGAGTCTCAAGAGTCCGAGATTCCTCTTAATCCGAGGTGGTTTGACATTTTGAGGTCTATCTTTAATAGCTGAAAAGATAATATGCATTAAAATCTGAAAATAAGAATATTTTGCTTATTGGAAAATTTCCTTTTGTACTCTCAATAAAGTAGTAAAAAAAGTATTGAGAGGTCGGTGTCAAAGACGTTCACGAAGTGTCACGAAATATTGTTAAACTACTAGAGGTATATTAAGATATGCTTTGGAAATAATAACTATGTAAAACGACTTGAAATTAACAATTTTTTTTTTCTTATGACAATCGAAAAGTGTTACGTTTCTACTGTTAAAATATTTTTTTCGGATAATCCGAGTTTTCAGTAATCCGAGGTAGCATGAGCCCCAATTACCTCGGATTTTCGAGACTCTACTGTATTTCATATTTTATTAAATTACTAGCTGCCAGGGCAGCTAGATTAGCTTCCTGCGGCATGCTGATGCATAACGTCCCCCCTCTCTAACTTTTACCTCATTCTGAAATTATATTATTTGATATAATTTAATGTTCATTCGATTTCAAGACATACCACGCACGTGGCCCGGCGTTGCACGGGCACTTCGTGCCCTGAAAGTAGTGAGAAAAAAATTTAAAGAAACTACTCCCCGCCAAGGCGGCTCGCTTACAGGCGCTTCACGCCTTTACTTTTTTCCTATATAAAAAAATCATTCGAATTATTGAGATGCTTCACGCCTTCAAGATGGTGAGGAAAGTTTCAGTAAGTTCAGGTCGCTCAAAGAAAAAAAGCAGACATAGATACTCAGTTTTTAATATAAGTAGATGGCTCTTCAACAAATAAATGTTTCAAAATATTACCAGTAGCTAGCGATAAAAATTCTACGTAAGTGGTCCGCTTATGAGTTTCGTGTTTGATTTAGTTAAGCCTTCATTCAAAATTCTCATTATCATTGTTATCACCGTTTCATAGCAACGACGGTTTGCAAGAATGGATTTCATATTTAATCATTTATTAGGCTTAATCGCTTTAAACTTGACTACTTATTAATTGATATCTTCGCTAATTAAAATCGTATAATTATATCAATTGAAACTAAAGAAGCTTGAAAAATTACCTATCTATCGGTACCTGGTTCGACTTTCAGTTCATTGGCGTTCAGGAGAAAGAAGCGTGACATAGAAAGATAGTTAGAAAGAAAGATAGTTAGAAAGAAAGATAGTGAGAAAGATACTCAGTTTTTAATATAAGTAGATGTTAATCAACTATGGATTCTCTTAACTGTCAGTTAGTTCTGTTTTTGAGATAACTGCTATCAATGTTTAATTTTCTTATAAGAATACATTCATATTCTTTTTAGTTGCTAAAAGTTGGAAAACTTTCAAATAACAATAACGATGTGAGCTTTGTTTAATTTTGTTGTAAAAATATTCTCAGGCCCGTCATTTAAGGTTTTTTTTTTTTGGGGGGGGGGGGGGGTCAGTTGCCCCTCCCCCGACTTTGGGAAATCAAAGTATTTACATGTAAGTAGGCCAGTTTTTGCTGTTTTTTAGTTCAATTTTCCTTGAGTGTACCCCACCCCCCTCTGCCCCTAGAAAATTCGAAATAATGGGCCTGATTATATTCCACAAACCAGGGTGTAAAAAAATCGGATTGTTTTGATTTAAATTGGATTTTTTTAATTATTTTTTTTAAAGTAGAAACTTTAGTTATTAATTAATTTTTATTTATGAACAACTTACCTTTAAGTTTTTAAAAATACAAAAACACCTTTGAAGCAAAGCTTCCCCAGTAAGAAACCCAGAAAAAAGTGTTAGGAGCCAATTTGAAAATAATCCTGTCTACTAGCTAGGATAAAAATCAAATGGGGCAGGAAGCTCAACACAATCCTCACTTCATTCAGCCTCTTTATTTTGCTTTTGTTTTGTAAAGCTGGAATATGTTCCATTTCAGCCACTAATAAAGACTGCCCCCCCCCCCCCAAATTGCTAATGCAAGGCATAGAAAATTCATCTTCTGTGGTTGTTTTTGTTTTTTCTTTTCACTGAAAGTATATCACACACATTCTATCATGTCCCTCCCCCCTCAATTCACCCTTTGCAACACCTGCATATATTTTCTTTATTTCACATATTAGACAACTAATAGCACTATTTGTGCATACATATTATTCGGACTGCAACCTTTCAGCATCTGTGGAGGGGGAGATGAGTAGGATTACTTTTCCATTTATTAGATGGAAATCAAAGCTCTAAAAGAAAATGGTTAAAATAATGAAATTCCGATTGTCCAAGAGAATTTTTTAAGGATTTAAATAAAAAGTGATTTAAATCAATGATTTTTAAAAAAAAAATCAATTGATTTAAATCGCGATTTAAATCACTGATTGAAATCAATTGACAACTATGATTTTTTAAAAAATATTGTGCCAACTTCATCATTAGTTATCATTAAACATCTATATGAGCAAGAAATCAAATATCTTCCTCGTTAAGCCATTGGAGGCTTCCATCAGCCTTGCTTATTCGTTTCAAGCAAGTTAGGAATAAAACATTAGAAATTCTATCCATTTCACAGCCATAAATGTCCTAGAAGTGTTTGAGTTAAAGCGTGTATATTACAAATTTATATGGGTGTTAAAAATAAATAACTCCGAAGCATTATTGGGGATTGCCTCAAACCTTCTTCTCCGAACTTTCTTGAAACTCGTATAAAATCAAATTTTTAGAACTTCAATATCGGAAAAAAAATTACTGTTGAGCAGGCCCCCAAGAAAGGGGCGATTGCCCTTTCCTTGTATCCGCTGTGTAGTATCCGCCTAATGTAGTTAGATTATTTGCTTTACTCTGCTGATACTGGTAGTACCTTACCCAAGGTTTAAAATCCAGATGATAAAATTATTTCTCATGACTGAATGGGATAACAAGAAGAAATCAGAAACTAGTAAATATCCAAGTAGAAAGGAAATAGAGCTTGTGCAAAAAGAAGTTTTGAGAAAAAGAAAATATGGTGAAGAATCTGAATAAAATCTTATGGATAGGTGTCGTTGTTTTAGTCTCTTCTCTAAGTGAAAATACTTCAACTGATCCTGAAGAACAAAAATTTAAAAATAAAGTTTGTACCTAGATTTAATCTTATTCTGTTGAAAAGAATTTTCACTTAGAACCTATAACTTGTTCTGAATTCCATGCAAGATTCAAAGGCATGGTATTTTAAGTAATATTATGTTTAAGAAATAAAATGTCACAACATATTTACCCATGAAACACTTTATTTTAAGTTACGTCGCATCTGTATATTTAATTTTCTTTTACTTTTGTGAACTTATATTTCAATATTCTATGAGGTACTATAATGTCATATTTTGAAACTTGTAACCATTTTTGTAATGCGCATGAATACAAATTTCGACTTAAAATTAGATTGAATGACATTGTAATATATATGCAGGGTGTTTTCAAAGTTGTGCACTGAAAAAGAAAATTCATTTTTAAAAAACTATAAAAGATTGATAAATAATTCTTGGTCTTTACCTCAACAAGTTTGTTTCCCATTGGCGAAACTGAAAATGGCATCCATGAAAGAAAAATCTCTCAGGGACGCTGTGAGGGAAATTTTGAGGCTTAACCCCCTCCCAGTGTAGTTTTGCCCATATTTTCAAACCTATTATGACTTTATATCAATATAAAGACTGCTATGACCAAAACCTCACCCTTCAGAAGATAAGTTCTTGCTGTGCTAGTATCTGCCACAAAGTTGAAAATCATCTAAATCTTCTCAGAACTATGAAAGGTGCACATGTAGAAATATAATAACATTATGCAAAACAACTATTCGACATAAGGATCTGAAGGATAAAGAAAGAATTATGTTTAAATCTAAAGTAGGTTTTTTTTCTAATAAACTTTATTTATCATTGCAAGATTCTGTAAACAACCTGTTCTATATTTAATTAATTTAATTCTGCTTCTGATTGAATCTCTCTTTGTTTTAGATTGATTTGGAATCATTTCTGTGTTTGACGGAAGATGACTTCAAAAACATTGGAATTGAAGCTCGTGAATCTCGGCAGAAATTTTTGGATATAATTAGTAAAATAAGAAATACATGAAAATTTAAGATTATTAGTTGTACAAAGTTCATTATAATTGAAAAAACCAAAGATATGTGCTTTTTTATAGAGACTACTAGGACTTATTTTTATGTATATAATTGTCGAAAAAAAGATATTTTGAAACATATAAATCTTTCTTTTGTCAAATTTATCTTTCAAACTCATCTGGGGTGCTCGAGATCCTGATTCCAGAATAAGTCTCTCCAAAATTAGATCAAAACTCCTTTAACCCTTTCAGTCCAGTATTGTTCCTGAACAACATCATATTAGGGTATAATACAGCTAAATTTAATGTGGGACTGAAAGAGTTAAAGTTACCTACTATAATTTCAATGGCGCAATATGTGCCATGACACGCTCCTCCCCTCCCCCCGTAGGCACTCCAATAAATGAATATAATGTGCTTACAGATAAGTTAAGTGAAAATATTTTGACAGCCTGAGTGTGTTTAGCTCACACGTATGAACACAAGTAAGCAGAAGAGGTATTTTAATATGGGAAAATCTATCCTAAAATATATTTTCATTACTGAGTAATAAATTTTTAAAATGAAAAGTTTTCAAGTCATAAGCACAATTTATTTCATGAGGTTCTTAAACTTTTGACTGTACAAAATATGACAACATTGTGATGAGTGATATCAAACAATTAACATGTGCATGAATTACCTTCTAATAAAAGACAAAACGACAAAATTACGACATTTTTATCACATCTAACAACCAGTAGTAATTGAACACACATATCCAATAAGACTATTTACAAATATTACAACTTATGGACTAACACAACTTATATTAACAATCGTAACAGCATTTGACATAAAAATTGAAATAGCACACAATTTAAATTATTAGTACTCTAAACGTTCCATTCTGGAATACAAGAACAGCATTATACATTATCAATACTTTGACTTCACAGGCAAAACACTTATTTGAGCAAAAAGTGATAAAACATTTTTTTTATGCCATACACATTGCATATACTCATACTGTTTTATGTTATGTTTTATGAAATGTATGTGCAAGCAGTGGCATAGTCAGAAAACATTTTTGAAGGGGATATGGTTTGTTTTAGTCCTTTTTATGGTAAAAAAAGGATAAATTCTGAGGGTTTATTTTTGGAAGGGAAGAAATAAATCCCTCCTTGACTATGCTCCTGCATGCAAGAGTTACGGAATATCATTAATGCATTTTGTTTCACCAGCAAGATTTTTCAAAACATTATTTACTCAGGTTTATTGTTCTTTAATTATATTTTGTTACATCAATGAATTTATGAAACACATTTTAGAATAATGCAAACAAGACCTTTTGCAGGTAAATTGATTTAAAATAATCAATAATTTTTACATCCTTAAACTTTGGCTCTTTGATTTCTAGTTGCAAAAATGCTTGTGAAAAACAATGTTGAATATCCTGTTTACTCCATAACATTATGTATTTTCATACATTTTTTGTATCTGTCAATTAGTTAATATTTGTTGTGCACTAAAAGAAGTTAAGCAGTTGCTCAGTTATAAGTGTAGAACTATTTGACAGATACTTTTACATTTTTTGGGGGTTTTTATGGCTTTATTCAGTTGTTTAGCATAATTTTTATATTAACAGAACTTTGAGAATGACTGTGGTGCCAAGACTTTTGGAAACTCATCGCAACTACATTACCTTAACTTTGCTCAGTTAGCTAACTTATTTTTCATTAGGATTGGTTTAAGATGTTGACAATGGAGTTATGATCTTGAACTTTTCATTTGATTGTGAGAGCGAACAAGACTAAAATATTTAAAATATAATGGTGGAGCAATGCAATTGTTAACACATGAGATACAAAAAACATAATCATCATGCATATACATACAAAGAGATCCATCAATGAGAAATAAAAGCTTTTTTTCATTGGTGGTTTTATTTGAATCACTTTGTGGATTATATGTTACAAAGACAATCTTAAAAACTTTCCTGAGCAGTGAGTCGAGTGAGAATGATGTTTATTCTTTTTTTTTTTTTTAGGAAAGAAAAATAAAGAAGTGCAGTGAGATAGTTGTTCAAAAATAGGTTAATCAACAGGCCCTTCATTTAAGGGGGTCGATTGCGCCCGCAGGCTTTGAGAAATCAATGTATTTACGTATAAGTGGGCGTGGTTTTTTTATGTTTTCTGAGGAAATTGCATTGTGTTTGTACCCTTTGCCCTGGAAAAAATTAAAATGACAGCCCTGTTAATCAACTAGAAATTTTTTTCAACTGACCTAGTCCTCCCCCCCCCCCTCCTGCGAGAAGAGTAAAGCAAGCATATCACTTATTCATTTAATTGTGTGAAAAACAAACATAAGTTGGAAAAATTAATATTTTTTGTAACTTTCTTAGCCGCAAGAAGAAAAGGAGCTTATGTAGCACATATGATGTCAATTGAATTCTGAATTTCTGCTTTTATAGAAAATATTTGTATGCAATTTTAAGATTTTAGTAATGGTGCAATAAATTTCAGTTCCAAGTGATGAAATTGTTTTAAGCAAATGGTATTTGATGTGATACATACATATACTTTAGGAGCTGTACCCGCACGGCTTTGCCCATGGTATAAAATTAAAAGTTCATTTGTAAAAAATTGATATAGCAGAAAAAATACTCTATTTTAGTTATAATTCAACTATAATTCCTTCAAAGCATGATATAAAAATTTGGTATGGACCCCACACTACTTCCTTTTACGTGTAAATTTCTTAGTAGATGCCTTAAGTGCTAAAACAGTGCTTGGAGTGAGCAAGATAACAATTCAAACATTTACATCCCTAGTTTGCCACGAAACAATGCAAAAAAAAAAATGTTTTACAATGATTTATCTCCTAAATATCGCCGATATTAATATCATTCAGTGGATTTTTTTTGCAAAATATCGCCAATAGCGCCAAATTGATCCCAAATCAAAAAATAATTTTTTTTTGCCAAATTTGTCGCCAAATTGGCGTCAAACACTTGGCGACCAAAAGCTTGGCGAGATATCGCCAAGTGGTCGCGCCAGTTCATATCACTTTTGTCTGCATTGAAATTTTGACAACACTGATTTACCACATGCAAAAAACACCGATTTATCCCATAAAATGGGTAAAATTTCTCTTTTGGGACATTCGAATGCAACCCCAAGGGGAGGTGCACAAAAATAAGCCAAAAAAGAAAATAAGAACAATGTTGTTGATCACAGAAACCAACAGAAATCTTACCAAAGTTTAAAAGAAGAAGAAAGTTTTCTTTCCTAACTTCAAACGCAAAATAATACATTTTCCGAAATGACACACTTTAGAAGGAATGTTGCAATATTGCAATACGATACCCGTAAATCTACTGAAATAGAATTGAATGCCAAATTGTAAAACAGTCGCCAAAAAATTAACTTTTAATATTGTGTTTTATTATTAATTAATTGCAATTACTGCTGGGAATTACAGTCCAACAATAAATAATCACATTGCAAAAATATATTTGGAGCACTTTTTTCTTTTAAACTCAACTGATCCTAAAAATTTTAAGTATTAGTCATAGAAATTTCGTGCATGGTTTTGCAGACGATAAATTTAGAATGGTTTACTGTCATGTTGTCTCTTTTTTGACATTATTTGGTTAAAGAAATATTCCCTCTTCTATGCAACTTGTCAGATCGACAAAATGTCTCAAAACTCACAAAAATGGTACCCGTCAGTTTCTTCCTTCTCTACCTATTTCAAGGAAATAACTCGATTTCTCATTTGATTGACAGTTGCCATCTTATCACAGTTTTATTATATTTCATTTGACTAATTTTAATAAGGCTTGGAGTTTGAATTGCTACAAAAACAAATACATTTTTAAAATTATTAAAGGAAAAAGAACGAAACAAAGAAACGAAATAAAAATGTAACCACGGTAACAACATGAAAAGTTGATTTCCGTTGATAAAATATTTCATTTCATCTTTATTTTCAAACAAATTTTATTCTCGAGCTCAACCATTTTAGAATCGTTTGGCTTACTTTGCTGAAGATAAGCCTTGAATTTCCGGAATTCTAAAAACAATTATTACAGCTCTTCTAATGCTCGTAGAAACTTCAAACTGACATCATTTTTAGCAGAAAATTTCAAGCTTTCGAATGACATAAGACTTGAAAATGTGTATGAAATATTTCTTCCTTATTTAATCGAATTTTCGCTAAGAATTAGAAAAGAAAAAGAACGAAATGGAATTTTCGAAAAATCGCTTTGTAGTGCATAACTACATGCTACAAACTAATTTTGTGTGAAATTTCATGAAAATCGAATGAACAGTTTTTGGCGCTATGCGCGTGACAGACAGAAAGAAAGACATACAGACAGACAAACCTTCAGCTTTATTATTAGTAGAGAAGAAGATGCCCTGCCTGAGTGCGTTAAACATGTGAGATTGAATGTTTCATTCAATCAATTTTATCTAATGTAGAAGAAAAAATTAAATGTTAGATATTTACTCAAACTAGTAGCGCACATAGACTTAAGTGTCCCCCCCCCCCTGAAGAAAATTGTCTTTCACATAAAAAATACATTTTCAGTTTAGCTCATAGTGGATTCAGTAACTCATTTTCTGCATTGTATGCCTTCAAACCTCATTCCCTCCCTTGTAGGGGTTTTCAGGATGCTATTTATGCCAGTGACTCAAACCTACCTTGTTTGAGAAATAGGTGTTCCTCACATTACATTTGAGAGGGGGGGGAGCACATAAAAAAGGAACCAAGTGTAGCATTTCAAAAATTCTTTTAGTAAAACAAAATTATGTTTGACAGATGCTTTTGTACAAAGCGTTTTAGAAATTACCCAAGCTTTTGAAATTATTCCCTAAAACATTTATCATATAAAAATTAAAAATAAAGAAAAATATTAAAAGTAAAGCAAACTTAAATGAAGGCAGCCATTATATTTTTGTTTAATTTGCATTTAAAAAGCAAATAAATAGTCTAATCAAATGATTTGCGCAAATTTTTCTCATCATACAAATGTGTACATTTAAATCATAAATATCACAGTATTACAAATGTGCTAATACATATAAACAAAATTAAGATTAGGATACAATAGCAAAAATGATGAAATATGAAAATTTTAAAAAACTCAGGTATTTGAAGATGATACACAAAAAAGTACAAAATTATTAAGTTTTAATGACTGCTGCCTTTAATGAATAAACATTCACAGATGATAAATGTTGAATTGTAGTTTTTGTGTTTGATTTTTAGACTTTCTGACAATGTTAATGTGTATATAATATTTAAGTGTCTATTTGAAACTTGAAATTTTTAGATTAAGAAATATCAAGCATGTATAAATTTATAATTAAGAATTAAGGAAACTAGAGATTTACTGTATTTTTCCCATCCTAAAGTTTTAATTCCATATTAAATATAGCATGTTAGGATTCATGGAGGGAAAAAACCTAATAGCAAGAGATGTGAAATACAACATTTAAAAACAGGAAGAAAGTGTTATGAACTCCTGTGAAACTATTTACTAACATTGTTTCGTACTTTGAACAAGTTAATGATTGAATAATTAAAATATCTATTCACACTTCATTAAGTATACCTTAGCAGTTATTTCAAAATTTTAAAACATATAAAATTTCTGTAACAACTTTGAAAGACATGGAGCAAGATTAAATGATATATCCCACATGTGCAATACGAAGGGTTAAAATACGTCAAGGTAAATTGTAAATACGAGAGTAACAATGAAAATAAGTTTGTTCAATAAAACATTTTAAATAATTGTAAACTTTAAAAACATGCAACATTTCACAAAAAAAATTGAGTACCATGTATTAGATTTATAAAAATGGTGTAGTAAAATTTCAACTAAGAAAGTAACATACATAACAGAAATAAAAATTGAATTAAAAATTAAAGGGAAAAAAAGACAAAATGCAGAAAAGCTAGCAACTTATTTTATCTTGTGATAAAAAACAAAAGAAAATCAGTACACAGTTACTCCCGATTATCAGCGGTCGGATTATCCGCGAGTCTTTCACTCTTATATTTTCTTTTTTTTAAGTGGTGGTTTATTGAATGCAAAAAATGAAAGAACGTTATTGGTCGTTTTTAGCTTTTCAAGATATTTTTTACATTCAATTTAACTATAATTTAAATGTATGTATTATGTTATTGGCTTTTCTTTTAGCTATTGCATACATTAATGTTGTTTTTTTTTAACCTATTTTTCGATTATCTGTGGTTTTTGCTTATCCGTGGTTATCATACCACCCTATTCCGTGGAAGTGGCTGTTGAACAAAGGCATGACTTGTGAAACAAGGGTCAGTGTCAAAATGTAGGTTTGATCATTATATGAATATGCAATGATATCTCAATAGAAAACATGTATCAGTCTTAATGTTAATTTCGATACTGGTTTTGAAATTTAAAACAGAATTTAAAAAAATGGTAGTGACTTTTGTTTTAGTATAAATGCACTGTGCATAAATAGAGACTGTCTTATATTTTCCTTTAACCTGCTCTAAATATTGCAAGTTTGTAACACTTGAATTTAAAAGCAATTTTTATAATATTATAGTGAAAAAATCTGGTATGGACCCCACACTACTTCATTTTACGTGCAAATTTCTTAGTAGTTGCCTTAAGTGTTAAAAAAAGTGCTTGGAGTGAGCAAGGTAACAATTCAAATATTTACTCCCCTAATCTGCCACGAAACAATGCATAAAATATTTTACAATGGTTAATTTTCTAAATATTGCTGATTTTAATATCATTCAGTGAATTTTTCGCAAAATATGGCCAATAGCGCCAAGTTGAACCCAAATTTAAAAAATAATTTTTTCGCCAAATTTGTCGCCAACTTGGCGATATGTCGCCAAGCTGGCGTCAAACACTTGGCGACCAAAAGCTTGGCGACATTTCGCCAAGTGGTAACGCCAATTCATATCACTTGAGTCTGTATTGAAATTAACATTGATTTACCCCAAAAAAGGGATAAAAGACCCCCTTGGGAACATTCGAATGCAATCACAAGGGGAGGTGCACAACTAGACCCTCCTCAGAGCCTACATACCAAGCTAGAAGCTTCTACGGCATATAGTTTTTGAGTTATGCGACATACATAACGCACATACATCCGCACATACGTACAACACAGACGTCACGAGAAAACTCGTCGTAATTTACTCGGGGGTGGTCGAAATTGATTTTTTGGCTGTTTGTATGTTGTTAGGTACATATGCACGTGCTGATAGGTCGAAAAAACTACGCGACATTCATTTGGGGGTGAGCAAAGTCAAAATTTAGACCGAAATTTGAGTGAAATTTTTTTTGTGATCATAATACTTCCTTTACTACGTAAAAGGTAGTAAAAAATATAAGTAAAATTATTTATATTAAAGGATTATATTTCACTCACATAATGATTTAATGCCCCAAATCCAAATACATATGCTGGCTTAGATTTAGTCTTGAAACTATTGTGTTAAATTTAGTAACAAAACTTTAGTTTAATATCTACTATTTCATTTCATCATTGTTTCTGGCATTAATTTAAAAGCGGAAGTGTGTTAATTAAAAATTACTATTATTTTTCATTGGTTTTGGCAACCAGAAACAAAATGTAAATATGACAGAAAGCAAGTACAGAAATAATCTTTAATAATTTCAATGAGATCTTATAAATATTTATAAATATATTTTAGTAATTGAATCTGAAGAAAAACTTATGGTTCGTGCAGCAAATTTCATAGGTAATCTTTCATGAACAATGATTAAGGGGAAAACATTTTCAAAACTTTGTAAATAAGATAACAATTTTTAAGTAATAATTTGCAGCTTCATTCTAATTTTAGCTACAAAAATATTTTAAATAGAGGAACTTGATAAGAAAAATATTTTTTTTTTTAAATAGATAATACATACGTATATGAGCAAAGAATGCATGTTCATGATTGCAAGTAATTAATATATTTTGACTAGATTGAAGCATAAAAAATTTCATTTTATGCACACAAAATGTAAATAACATATGAAAATGTTTCATAAATGAATTCTAATCGTTTTCCACTAAAACAGGAGCCACCAATTGACTCAAAAACAATTTCACATTATATTTTAGATTTTTCATCTTTTGTTAAGAATCATGTAATCAACTGTAGTTGAACACTTTTCCTTCCACTTTTCATAACAAGTGTAAATCTTAATCTCAAGGAAGCTTGATTGGTCATAATTATTTTTACAATCAAGAGCTACTGAAAAAAAAAACTATGCAACTCTAAAATTGAAAACGCTCTTTGTAACACACTGTTTTCAACATAATTTCATGGCAATGTCTTGCTTTTCAATGATGAGTGTAAAGATTTATGTATTTGCTTTAAATTCAAACAATTAGGTAAGGAGTTAAAACAATTTAAAATTAAAAAAAGAAGAAGAAAACAAAACAAAAACGAATTAAAAGAGTCAACTAACTTGAGCAATAATTTAGAAAATGTGTGAAAATATGTGTTTCAAATTTATCATTTGATAAATCGAACATTTAGTCATTAATATTTTATTTGATGACTAGTCTTGAATGAATTTTAAAAAATAATTTCAACTACACATTTGATTATCAAAAGTAATAAAACCTCAATATTCCACACTAGAAGACTATTCATTTCTTTCCACATAAAAGATAAGTAATAATCATTAGATTTACACGTCTGAGGTTTTTTTCTTCCCTCAATGGCACCTAAAAGAATTAGGTTAAAAAAAATACTCAAAGGATTATAAACTGAACTTTTTTAATGACTGAAATGTCATTTTGCACTGTTAGCCGTTTCAGCTGTGAGGAGCATGTTTTCTGCTTCTGGCAGTTTTTCCTTAGTTTGTCCTGTAGTGGTTTCATCTTTGCTCTCAGTTGTTTCACCTTCATCAGCATTTTTATCCTTTAATAAATGAAAAAGATCATCATTTTTTAAGCTTTCGTAATATTGGTAACCTTGGTATTAGAACAACAATCACTTTAATTCTTCCTACAGTAATGCTCTAATTATAAAAGACTGTATTGTGCATAAAACTATTTCTGCACATACATTTACAACACAATAATTGTACACAACAGCCACAATTATTATTTTTCTGATATTAAAATTATTTTTGTTCATATTATCTGAACATGAAGTAGAAAATCAAATCAACAGCTTTAGAATTTTAAAAATGGCAGATTTATTTATTTATTAATTTTTTAAAGTACATTAAAAATGAGATGAGGACCTCTTAACTTTTATGTGCGGGCACTTGTTTCATTTGTGTACTTGAATCAATACTTATGTTGAGCTTCCTTTACTTTTATAAAAGGGAAAAAAAACAATTTGACATCATTTAAAACTAACAATAATATTAATTGCACAAAAAGTCCCAAATAATTCATCATTATAAATAATTAAAAATTTAAGATACCCTTTTTATTAAAATAGTTGGAAAAAAAGGTCATCAATCTTATATTTTTAATGAGATTAAAACATGAGATACAACATTAAAAATATTCAATGTTTTTAAATCCTAATACAAAATACAACGAGTTGCTCTTATGAGTAGAAGAAGCATCATGCATAAAAAAAAATTTGAAGCTTACTTCATTGGTACAAAGAGCCTGTTCCTTTAGAAAGAAAAGAAAATATGTATTTCATGATAGAGTTTTTTATCCTTCAAAATTAAAAACACTAAACTTTTCATTTGATACTGAAGGTAACTAGGTAGTGCTTAGAAAAAAAAATTAAAATAAATTTTACAACTCAACACTTTACAATTTTTACACATTGCATTAAGAAAGGTGGCCCTTTATCACAAATCGATTCAATATAGTTTTTGTTATGAACACACAATCTTCTCTAACTGCATGCTCTCAGCAGCCTAAATGCTGGCTAAAATTTGATTTATCTCCAGGAACGAGGGAAAGAATGTTGGTTTCTGCAGAATTATAGCTTTGATAGAAGCAAGTACGAAGCAATATGATACTAAAAACAAATCTTAACTATCTGAAACATTACTTCTGCTTGCTTTCCAGTAAAAAAATCTTGCTGGTGCGCACCAAACGTCTTATGCAGATTAGTAGTTTCTAACTTTTAAAAGTGCAGTTTGATACATCATTTCCACTGTATTAACCCCACATTAGTGGCATACTGGATAATTCAAGGTTTAGTTTATTTTGCAACAAATAAAAAGTAAATCCCCCTGCCCTCAGTTTCAACCGCAAAGCAAACCACTGCAAGGGAAAATAATAATTATCCAAGTAACCACTTTTTCAAAAACAAATCAATAAATTTCAGCTTTCTGAAATGAAAAAAAAAAAAAAAACTTGTGGTGATTTGCTAGTGCTATTCTTTGCTATAATTAATTTATATTTTCACAAAATGAAACCGTTTATTAATACTAACAAAATGATCTATACTGTTGTGCTACGCAGGACAGTATAGATCTGCAGTGATATCTGCAGCAGTGCTCAAAGTGAGAAATTACTCTCTTTTTAAAGTTTTAAGCCTTTATATATTTCACAGATGTCACTTTTTCAGAAATTTTATTTTAATATTTACCGTTCATAAATGACCATAAAACATATTTGGGTAGTATATGTTACAGCGAATCACCTGATGATGATAATTTAATTTTGAAAAAAAGTGCAGACAAGACTTCTGAGCTTAGCATTCCAGTATAGAATTTATATTACTTTTTAAATATAGTATGTATTTGTTATAATATTTTCTTTCCTAACCTTGGTTTTTCCAGCATGCGAAAAGGACCAGGCAAGGGTTATTGAAAATCTGGTGGCCCTTGAATTTTACGGCATGCTGGCTAATGTGGGATAATAGGGTATATCCCTAGTGTAGATTTTTTTTTTCAGTGACAATGCTAGTTTGGGTGAACGAACAAAATTGTAGCTTATTGGTAGATATTAAGCTTTTTTTTTTAAATCTGGCGATCCTAATTTTTATGTACTCATTTTCTACTGCAATTCTTCAATGTTATCTTCAAAGTACTGCATAAATAACCTCGAAAGGTTGAAAATTTGAAGTTTTACAAAATAATTTTGACTGCATTGTTTTCTCTAACCGTGCTTCCATCATTTTTGCAAAAACATAACAAAAGTATTAGGAAAAATATATGACATTAATAAATTAGTAATGAACAACTAATCAAAGCTGCTTTTTCCTCACCACTCTTCAACAGTGTTCCCTCATTTCAATGCTCCAACTTGAATTTTATTGAGAATTTTTTTTATTTTGGTTACCAAAGCACATATGTACAATTGTCTTTACCACACTCAAAATGACAGCATAAAACATTTAAGCAATTTTTCAAAGTCTGAATTTGAAACACAATGAAGCTTAAAATGATGAAATAAATACATAATGAACTGAAATTCATTAGTTAAAGTTTTTATGAAACTCAAATCTTAATGATAATTAAAAATTCGAAACATTTCTTGTTATTTAAAAGTTTAAAGAATACTTACCAAGAGTACTGATAGTGCAATGTTTGCAGCCTTTGACAAAGCAGAACAAATCTAAAAAGAAACAACAAGTAGATAAGTAATAAACTACTTAAAAAACAAACTATAACCTAAAAAAAGAAAAATGGAAGGTAACTGATTTTAAATGTGAGCACAAATATTAACTTTAAAAAATTTTAAAACATAAAATTACAAGTATATAAATCAGTGACTAGAAGTAGCGCGCTACAAGTAGCTGAACTACTGCAGTAGCTACCTTTTTTAGTAGTTTGTAGCGATTTTTGGACACTACTTTTATATTTGTTGATGTAAATAAATAAAAATAAATTTTATAAAAGGAAAGAAAGAAACAAGGTAAAATCGATTCTGACTACCCTAGCAGCGCAATCTCATCGGCCGCTGATCCGCCATTCATCGAAACCCGATGAAATTCTCATCGGGATTGCTCCAATATGTCTCATCGGCCAAACAGAATCCGAGCAGCAAAATCCGATGAGTTTTGCTCGAAATACGATGAGATTTGGAGCTGCAGTGCAGTCCCGTGCCAATGAATTCAGGATCAATTTTGGATGAAAATACGATGTGATTTAGATCAATATGCGAGCAGTGCTGTTCCGTGGCGATGAATTTAGGATGAAAATACGATATGATTTAGATCAATATACGAGCAGTGTAGCTCGTGGCGATGAATTAAGGATCAATTTTGGATGAAAATACGATGAGAGTTGGAACAATATACGAGCAGTGTAGCTTCGTAGCGATGAATTTTGGATCAAAGTACGATGAGAGTTGGATCAAAATACGAGCAGTGTAGTCCCGTGGCGATGAATTTTGGATGATTTTCTTTTTCTTTCAAATGATGCTGCAGTAGAGGCACAACCTTTTGCAGACCTAGTGCGATCCCCCAATTAAGGATTTATTCTTTCACGTAGCACCAAAATCGGCGGAATGCCATTACCAGGATGGCCAACTCCAGGATCGAACCCGGGTTATCGGCACGGAAAGCTGACGCTCTACCACTACGCCACCAAGTCGACGATTAATGAGACCAACACTGCATATTTAATAAAAATTTGAGATTGGGAAATTTTGATCATTACAACATCTTTCCGATGAAATCTGTAGCTTGACATATTTTCATTGGGAAATTTGATCGGAAGTATATAGTTTTCCGATAAAACATAGCTTGGCTAATTTTCATCGGGAAATTTGATCGAACCGATATTCTTTCCCGATGGAATACAGCTCGGCATATTTTCATCGGGAAATTTGATCGGAAGGATATAGTTTTCCAATGAAATATAGCTCGGCTAGGAAGTTTGATCGAACAGATATTGTTTCCCGATGGAATACAGCTCGGCATATTTTCATCGGGAAATTTGATCGGATGGATATAGTTTTCCAATGAAATATAGCTCGGCTAATTTTCATCGGGAAACTTGATCGGAAGGATATTGTTTTCCGATGGAATATAGCTCGACTTATTTTTATCGGGAAAGTTGATCGGAAGGTTATTGTTTACCGATGAAAAGTAGCTCATCGAAAACCGTGCTCGGATACTGATCGAAACGATGTCATCGTGCGTTACGGGATCAGTTTACGAGGAGTTCGATGATCGGCCGAGCAAAATGCGATGAGTTGATGTTACTTGGGTAGTTCAAATCTTACACGAGTGCATCAGCGGAGGTAATTAGAAATAAGATTTATAAAAAAAACAAAGAAGAATAAAAAAGAAATAATCGATGATTCTTAGTAATATTCCACATTTTAATTAACTAATTAATTAATCAAAACCACTTTTTGATTTTTTTCCTTCAATCCTCAAACCTGTTTGCTTTTTATTTATTTATTTTTTAAAAAGTAGCAAAGTAGCGATTACATTTGAAAAGTAATTTGTAGTTGCTATATTTTAAAAAAGTAGTTGTGGTTGTAGTTAACTACATTTAGAATAAAGTAGTTGTAACTCACTACAAAAAAAGGAGCTTTTCCAACCACTGATATAAATACTTTCATCAAATATTAAAATGGTCTTTGTATTAAAACAAGTTTAGAAAATATAAATGCGTTCAACTATTTTGTATGCGTTTGTCCAGTTTCAAAAAGCAAATATATCTCAGGGGTCAGCAGAAATATATCTCAAGGGTCAGATAATTTGCTTCAATAAAATGCTTTAAAATAAATATATTACGATTCCCTTCAAATTCAGTTTAGAAACTAAAATAGAGTAATCTTTTTAAACGTTTAGGAAATACCTCCTCTGCAGTTGGTTGTGCTTCAAATATGTGACAATGAAATGATGGTTTGCTTTCAGGATCCATCTTTGTTCTTGTTATGAAACCAAGTAATCTGCAGGAAAAAAAAAATTAAACAATGTAGGTGTTGCATGCACCAGAAAAAAAAAAAAACTAACATTTCTAAAATTGAATAATCTGCATATTAATAAATAATTTTATTGCTATATACCAACTGTTGATTTTTCTTTTTATGCAAACAGTTTTATGAAAACCTTTGAACAGTGGTTTATGATTCATTTAAACTCAAGAATAAATAAAAAATTTGAACACAGAAGGAATGAATTTTGATGTGGTTCTGCGATAAAATTTGCAGGGAGTGCATGGTGCATGTGATACATGAGACTGCTGAATCTGTTATGCACAAAGTGAATGAACAGTTCATATGAAAATAGCCTTATGAAACCAACTACTCAAAATATGACACTTTTTGGCAAAATTTCTTCAATCCGTCAAATTATTCTTTTTACCTAAAAATGCAAAATGCCAAATATGAGAAAACTGACTAATCTATTCAAGTTACTTTTTTTCTGCAAAAGACATGGTGAGCTGTGATTTTGTGCTTTTGTGACTGTAATGTGATAAGGATCTGCATAGCTTTCATAATGCTGTCAGGTTAGGTTTGCCCCGCATTTTCTTAAAAAAAGAACAAATACATAATAGTAATACAATGCAGATATCTTTACCCAAAGGAAAACTGAAAAATCTGGCATGGACCCTACACAATTTCTTTTACGTCTATTAACTAATGTTTTTTAATAGCTCAAAAGAATTTTCCTACACGTATAAAATTATAGTAAATATGGAGAATAGTAATTTAAAATCTAAAGAAAGTAATATTTCCTAGCATCTGTAATTCAAAATAGCATAAAACAGCATGGACGTAGATAAAGTACAAAAATACAATACAATAGTGTATTAGAGTGAGCCAGAAAATGCTTCAAAGAATTTTACCCCTAGTTTGTCGCAAATCTATGCAAAAAAAAAAAAAAGTTTTACAGTGATTCCTCTTTTAACTATCGATAATTTTAACATCATTCAGTGGATTACTCATTAAATATTGCCGAAAGTGCCAAATTGAAACTAGATTTTAAAAATAATTTTTTTTGCTAACAAATTGGCGACCAAATGTTTGGCAATACATCACCTAGTTGTCACCAATTTATAATATCACTTGAGCCAACATTAAAATTAACACTGATTTAACCCAAAAAGGTCAAAAGACTCACTTTGGAACATTCGAATGCAACCAAAAAGGGAGTTACACAACTACCACCCCTCAGAGCCTACATGAAAAATTTCAACCCTCTAGGGTACACCGTTTTTCAGTTAAGGGAGATATATACGCACATACATACATACACCATGAGAAAACTCGTTGTTATAAACTTGGGGATGGTCAAAATGGATGTTTCAGTTGTCCATACGTTCGCAGGTACAGCATGTGCACATATGCCGAAAAAACTACTCAATCTTCATTCCGGGGTGAGCAAAATAAAACTTTAGGTTGAAATTTAAGGAGAAAATGTTTCATGATTACAATACTTCCTTTACTATGTAAAAAGTAAAAATGGAAATCAATTGTAAAAATGAACTTTAACAAGATGAGGGACGATTGTAAAGTATATATACACAGTGTTACATAGTGGGAAGAGATAGCTTCCAATCATGCATCTATGCTATCTTTTGATATTATTTTCCTTGCATGTTAAGTTTTAAAGTCTATTTTTATTTAATTAGAACATAATTTTTAAAATCACACAAATGTTGTCAAATAAATACGTGAAAAAATTAAAATCCTGCATCAGAAATACAACTAAAAAGAATTTCTTTAAAAGAGTCTATGTTAGAACTATTGTAAATAAATTTTGTCCATACCGGTTATTTTCTTTGTGTGTTGTCCAAAATGATACATCTTCCAGAGGATACATGGCTCTAATGGCTTGATGGGAAGGATCTAAAATTCTGAGAAACAATAATTCATACATTACTTTTTATTTGTTATTTATTTTTGAAAGATGTGCAAAGCTTACAAACACAACCAAACTGATAATTAGAGAATATTTTAACAAACTTAATAACTTGCAACATGAAAACACGATTTCAATGTGAACACTTTTTTAAGAAGATAGTTTTATAATTTCATGCTAACTGTTAGAAGAACGTTTTCAAGTTTTCATATTGAAAAAATAAATTAAGTTACTTTTAATGCAAGGCACTGGTTTATTGTAATAGCAATTAACGTTGTCAAATGCTTAAAATAGTATTTCTCAACCTTATTTTTAAGACAATACACTTTTAAAATTTGGTGTCACAAAACAACAAGACACGTTTTTAATTACTAGGTTAGCTAACTGATGTATGTAGAACATATTTTACCACACTAGAATACGATAATTTTCAATGGAATACATTTTCAAAAAAATAATAATAATAATTACTTTTCACAATGTATTGCGGTTTGTGGTATCATGTATGTTGCAATCAAATCTTCTAAAGATATTAAGTGGGTGACTAAATTATTACACACAAAGCAATAAACACAAGTCAATGTACGAAAGAAAAGTTTTACTGCCTGAAAAAAATGCAAAACAAGTTAAATTTAGAATTTTCAGGAGATTTCTAAGTTTAAAGTTAAAAAAAAAGAGAGATGATAAAGTAGAAGAAAAAATCTTACTTTAATGTCCTATGTGTTATGACCATGTGTGACTCATTGGTCTTAAAAATATTGTGAATAGCTCTAGCTGCCATTATGTGGCGAATAGTCTGGAAAACTAAATAGTCACCTGTAAAAGGGATTTGAAAAAAAAAAAAATGATTATACATCAATTTAAACACAAAACACGCAACTTGCAATGAGAATAAATTTCAAACATAGTTATTATTAAATACAGCTTTTTGAAAGAATTTCTTACATTTTGTTTCAAAATTGTTTACTTTCCTAAAGTTTTGTTAAATCCAAAATCATCTTGTATTTAAAATTGTTTCAAAATTTTCTGCTTTACATTATATTTTTTACTTAAACCCTATAGCAAAGTATAAATAATAATTTAGTATAGGATCAGTATTTAGTTCTCTCAGCAACAGACCAAAGTTTAGTCAACTTGTTGCATGTGCTTCTTGCTCGCTAATGGTAGTTATAAGGATCTGTAAATGCTGGTAAAGTTCTTCAAATATGTTTGCAATCATTCGTTTTATGTATGCAAAGTTTACAGATTTTTGCAGATTTCCGTATTTTGGGCCAATACTTACTTTTCCAATAAAAAACTAAAATTTTAACTTTGAATTCCTGCTCCCCACTACTGAAGTAAAAAAAAAATCAGCATAGCTTAATACCTCACATTATTTTGGAGAAAGCCCTGAGTTTTGAAAAAATTAACTTATGATGGAAAAGCATTCCTAGTATTTAGAAAAGAAAATTCTAACACTTGGGCTCTGGATATTTAATGTCTCTCCATGTCAACAAATACCAGTTCATCACCCTGCTGTATAGTGTACACAAGAATGACAAACAAATTAAAAACACCATACTTCTGGAATATCATTTTAAAGATTCTCAGACTAACATGGATGCCTGCAAGAATTTTTCTAGTGGAAAGCACTACTTTGTGAAAATGATTTTGTATCTTTAACCCAATTTGAAAGCTAAAAGTTAAATAGGGTTGCTTAATTAAAAGTAATAACTTGCTCTAACATTTATTCTTTTACATAATTATTTTCTACATTTATCCACAATTATGAATGACATGGAACATTCTACAAAATTTACACAAAACTTGGGCATAGAGCAGGCCTGTTGCTTTGGGTGGTCACAGAGGGGTAACTGACTATCCATGGCTTAGAAAAAAAATGTATTTTACTTTTTGTGGATGTGGTTTTTGATGTTTTACAATATAATTTGCATTGTTTATATACCCTTTGCCCCCCCCCCCAAAAAAAAAAAAAATCAAAATGAGGGGCCTAGCAGGAGGATGAAATTTATATCTTTCATCGATGTAGACAACACACAAAAAATGAGATCACACCCCTAACAACATACCTCGATCTTTTTGCACTTGCATTGACCCAAGAAATCTTACGGCAAACACTTCCCAAAATGGAGCAGGGGTAGATCCATCTTGAACTAAATCATCTGAGAGCACTGATTTTGATTCTGAAGTGCTATGAAAATAAAATAATACGTAAACAAATAGTATGAAGTTAATTTAATGCATACAGTACAGAGTACTGTTGCGAGCCACACAGTGCGAGATGTTATTTGCTTTTTTGCGCAACTTTTATGCAATATATATATATATATATATATATATATACATATATATATAAAGAAAAGTTAAAAAAAAAGCACAATTAAGAAAATTTCTTTAAAAGTAAAATAAAATATCTTGGAAAAAAGTCTAGCAAAAGTCAAAATAAAAAATTAAAACTTTAAATCAATACATTCAAAAGTTAATTATGAAAATTTAAGTAGCTAAAAACAAACAATCTGTAATTTTTTTTAAGGGGAAGGGGTTCTACTGCATTTTTGAATCTGCATTTTTGCTAACTGCTATATATTTGAAATATCCTCATCGCTATTGCACAATCAGCTTCGCTCAGTTTCCAGCCTTCGCATAAAGAACTGAGTTTGGCTTACTTTTGCCACTCTTTGTTAAGCTATAGCTTGGCACTGCAGTTTGGTGTCCCAATAGATTGTTAAATCCAATATTTTAAATACATATTTACTTCTAACTTAATGAACTTGTAGAATATTAATCACAGTGTTTCCTAGCCACTGTGAGCTGCTAGAATAAAACCTGGTACAAAGGCACAAACTCGGATAATTATAAACAGAAAGCTGGTGAAACTAGAAAACTTTTTAAGAAATGGAAAAACTGAAATTGATACTAACACTTCAGGAGGATCCATCGACTCAGACCTCTCCCTGTCTTCAGCAGGAGAGAAGAGATCAAACTGTATTGGAGTTTCCAATAGAAGATTTTCCATAGGAGTTGAAGGAGGTGTTGTGGGGTTATTTGACTTGGATAACTCTCTGGAAAACCATAACAGAAAATGCCATAAGAGAAGAACAGGACTCTAAGCAAATAAATGTTCATAAAAATATTTTTCACTGTTAACTCCCGATTATATATATACATGGAACAGGAAAGCCACGGATAAGCGGATACCACAGATAATTCTCCTGATTATATATATATACATATACACACAGAATTGGAAGGCAACGGATAAGCGGATACCACAGATAATTCTCCTGGTTATATATATACATATATTGTATTTGTTTATATATATATATATATATATATATATATATATATATATATATATATAAATATATATATATATTTATATATATTTATATATATACACATAGAATAGGAAGGCAACGGATATGCGAATACCGCAGATAATTGGGAAAATAGCTTAAAATGAGATTATTGCATGCAATAGCTTAAAAAAATCAATATAAGGCTCGCACACACAGCCTGAAAACAATAACTTTGAATGTTGAAAATATTTTTAAAAGATAAAAACGAACAACAATATAACTAAACATAAAACAATAATAATAACCCTAATATCAACACGCACCTTAAAATTAAAAAAAAGGTAGGTTAATTATTTCTGTTTATAATTTCAAAACGCTTCTTATTAGTAATTGAATTTCTTTTCAAAATCAAGAGGACAAGATTTTTTTCTGGTATATATTTCAGAACAATTTTCACTTTGGTCAATATATAATTTAAATGATGACAACATTTAATTCAAAACTGTTTTATATGTTAATCATCAAAAATATTAACCCCAGCAGACATGTCAAGTTTGTCCGATTCTCCCATTTTTTTTTTTTTAAATCAAGTTTTGTAAAATATATCTTTAATTAAATGAATGTTCATATGTTTCTCAGAATATTAAAAACTTCAAGCAATCAATATTTATGGTGCTAAAATTTTCAATAGTAAAATTTTATATACAAAAACTAATTACCCATCATTGCTAGAAGCGTTACTTGAAACTGAAAGACTTTTTTCTACTGTATTTTGCTAAAAGAAAAAACATTTCAATTATTACACACAAAAACTAAATATGAAAGTCACTGGTATTTAGGATGGAAAATTTTAAAGCCTTCACATCACCTTCTTCAAAACCTTCACCTTTTTAAGTCACATATTTACATACATATATTTATTAATTTAAAGCAACACTGTATGAGACATATGTTTTTTTAATGTACTTATTTTGAGGTAAAATTTTATCAATGCACAAAAGAAATTATGAAATAATTCACGCATAAAAAATAGTTCGCCAAGTATGAGGGTGATGAAATCACAAACCAAACGTCTAAGAGCATGACACTGAAAACTGATTGTTCTGAATTCCGAATACTACATTCGCTTGTATTTCAGAATGGATGGACTGAAATTGATAGCCAAGGATAGAATCTCACACATTAAATTAGATAAACAACAGCAAAACAAAATTTTTCTTGATTTCACCCCCCTCCCCCATGAGCAGCTGCATTAGAGGTTCGTTTACAGCTAGTTAAATAATTTCTGCGATAAATAATAGATCAGCAGTGTGTTAAAATTTCCGATAGTATGCCTAGGATCAGTCCGTAGAGATAAAATTAAAATTCAAAAATTTAAAATATGCTGCAAAATAGATAACATTAACTGAATAACTTTCCTCATGAAGTAATAAAATATATGAGAAAAAAACATTGAATGCCTCTTGTACCTTAACTAGCACTGCCCCAAAGTGCACTTCAAAAGAGAACATTACATGTAATCTTGTATATGTATCAACTAATGAACATGAGGCTAGGAAAACCACATGCATCTCAAAGGCTCCAAAAACAAACTACATGATATTCTTTACCATTTTAAAGTTAAACAGACTGAAACTTGAATTCAAATAGTGATTAAATAAAACCCGTCACTGTTCTCAAGATGTTACTGAAAAAACTAAGCGATTCCAACTGTCTATTACACATACAAAAAAAAAAAAAAAAGAAATTCAACAGACATACAATATTTTCTTCACTTGCTTGATGTGACATTAGGGCTATTGCTTCTTTTTGAGCATGTCTGAAGCCATCGTTAAAGAAAGAAGAATCACAAACTTTTTTTCTGTTTATTTGTTAGGAATAACAATTGGAAATTAGAAAAAAATCAGGGATCACAGATAGTTCATTTCAAGTTATCCAAAGCAGAACACTCTCTTTTCTTCAAAATACAAAGAATACAATTATATCAACAAAATTATACATATATTTAAAAGAATGGGTAGAAAGAGCTCAAATAAATAAAAGCCACTTTTTCTAAGAACAGTGTTTTAGCTTTTTTTCATTTACGGATATCAAGAAATAAACACATGAGAGTAATGTAGAACAAATATCAAATATGCATCATTTGTCTATAATTAGATCTTAACAAAAATTTTTCTGCAATACAAATAAAATTTGGCTCCATTTTCAGTTTTACTTAGAACAGTAAGAACTAAATAGTTGTGTAAAAAATGTCAAATGTTTATTAGTTTAGAAGATTCTTACTCTGCTTGATTTATCTCTAGATGACTGCCTCATTAGCGATTTACTGATGGCACCTTCTTTTGCAATATTATGAATGGATGCTATCCATTCATCCCTTTCCCTTCCATTCAATGCTTGAAATATCACATTTCTATCAAATTAAAAAAAAGATAAACACATAATGCAGCAGGAGAAAGAAAAAAAAACATATTAAAATAAAATGCAACTTTTGCACATACATGATAAATGTATATCCAGGAAAAATATTTAAAATAATCCATCTATAGAAACTTTTATTCATCATTTGAGTTGACCCCCCCCCCCAAATAAAAGATTAATTGCTTGTGAAGATTAATAATATTAATTTTCAGAATCAACTATCCTAAAAATTAAATTTTGTGATGCTGCTCTATATTTGACAGAAATGACTAGTAACACTTCCGTGAACCTTTATACAGAGACCACCTCGATTAACAATCAATTTTATTAGGCACAGATTTTTCCCTTATTCAATGTTAAAAAATTTCTAGGCGAGACCATTGAAATCTCTCATAATAACTGGTAAAGTGCAAAACTATGCAACAAGAAATAAAAGAACTTTTGCCTTCATTTAGAAAAAACTAAAAGAGAAATAATAAAAGAAAAGCAATATAGCATTTAGTTTGTACGCACATCAGTTTTCTCTTGCTTATGAATGTGAGAAGAAATTAGAATAAGAGGATAAAATCTATTTTTCTGGCAGTTTCAAAGATTTCTTTAAAACTGGCCTTTTCTGTTTAGAATCACAAGCATGTTACGAAAATGAAGGCATAGTTTTTGTAGAATCAGGAAGCTAAGGCCACATACGTATATTTTGAGGCAGGTCAGATGTGCATCATAGGAGGTTGATGTGATAGCGGTTTTCCACCAAAAATGACTCTTAAACTATTCTTTATCGAAATTTATTAGTTGCTTACGAATGGAGCTGAGGCATTCCCAGGTCATTTTAGTGGTAAGAAATAGATAGGCTTATGCAGCAATCAGATAATTCTAATGACAAGGACTTCCTAATTTATTTTGTCACTAAAAATAAACTAGAAACAAACATTGTTTCAGAAAAATCTAAGAATCTGATACAGGCAAATATCTTTGCATACATTAAAGAGAATTAGTATTCAAATCAAATGGTAAAATAATGCAAAAAATATATTTTGCATAAAAACTTTTTAAAAAAGTTACTTTCTCTATTTATATATATTGTTGTCATAATGTTCTTAATTAATATACAGTAGCTGGTATCGCTTTTCCTGTTTTGTTTTGTTGTTTGCAATTTCAAACTTGACTTTTAACAGTAACCGACCTCTATTAACAACTTTTTTCAGGTTTAGTGAGTGGTCGCTTCTGAGAGGTTTCTCTGTATTTAGAGCATTACTAAATGTACAGAATTAAAGCAAATACAATTTATTCAAAAGATTAAGCATCACAACATTAGAGAGGCCAATAATTTTGGAAGGAAACAATTTACTTTTTTCCATTTGACACTTGAAACACATTTCGTCTATCTTCATTTTCCAAAGCTAAAGTATTAACATTTTTATCAAGTTCCATGATTACACTTCCAGCAACCTGCAAAACACATTTCAACCTTTAGAACATCAAGTATCAAACTCAAAGACCTCTCTTTAAAATACATTTAAAATATTTTAAGTTAAAAGATTCAAATTTGCATTTAAGAGTGAAGTGTTTCTAAGGAATAGCTTTTAAAAAACTTTTAAATGAGAGATGTTTTAAAAATCCAATCTTTTGAAAGAACTGAGAAAACAGCATTTTAAACATTAAATGCTCAACTATCAAATATTAATACTCTGCCCTATGCTTAATTCACTGAGTAACCACTGTACTCAATACTTGTGGGAAGCAGTTGATATGAGTTGAAAATTTATGAAAGAGAAGTTACTTTAGTTCGAAGAACAGCACTTAAAGGACATATTTCATGCCTCATAAGTTCAATACAATATCTAAGTTCAATTTTAACAGGGATGTAAATTTTTATTACAAATTAGATATGTCATATGTTACAATAAAAATGTTGATCATAATGCATTAAAAGTTATAAATATTATATCAATTTGAATAACACATTGGCCTGTTACATTTTATTATAATTTGTATAACTTAAATATTTATAGCAATGAAAATTAAATTTTTAAAATAATATAGAAAAACAGATTTTCTCCAGATTTTAAATAATAAGCATTAAATTGTATCCACATACTTCAAATTTTGCCATGGTCATCAGTTTGCTTCCAAGAGTATAAACAAACACATGCTCCCATTTGGTTACCATTCCTGCAAATTTTCTGTAAGAGAACATATTAATTTGAAGAGTTGAAAATGTTGAAAGATGTTAGCAATATTCTACAGTGGTAAAGTTTAGACTCCCCACTAAGAGTCCTTGGTTTCAAACTATATTATCAATCTTAGTATGATAATACATCTATATATATGTGTGTGTGTATGTGTATATATGTGTGTGTATGTGTGTGTAGCCTGTTAATGCTTGTGTTCACAAGTCAAGATAACTCTTTTACTTCACAAAAATACAAGAAAGTTTTCACAGACATATTTTAATCAAAAACTCAAGTTTACTGAAAATCTTAACTCACAGAAATTGTTTTTCCCCCAAAACATAATTACAAAATTCAAAAATCATATCTAAACAAATCATACATTCACACATGCAAAGGATGAGAACTATACAAACAAAAAAATAAAAAAAAGAAAGAAGACAATGAAAAAGAAAGGAGTCAAAATAAAAAGAAAAAAAAATGTATTGTTTTTCAAAAAAAAAGGAACTAAAAATGGTGATGGAATTCTTTTAAACTAAATTTTAGGGACAAGAGTCTTACATAGAAAAATTACTACATGTGTAGCGACTTCAAATGAAACAACTAAAATTTAAAATGAAATATGCAAATTTGACTTAGAGGGAAAAAAACTTTAACAGCCCTTCAGAACTTTCAAATTAAAAATTCTGAAACAAAAAGTCTGCACTGTTTTTAGTCATTTGTCAGAATGATTAAAAAAGGGGTACATACAAAAGAGTGTAATACATATTTTTAAACGCAAAAAACAAAACAAAAGTCAGTAGCCAAATACATACGTTTTTAGAAATAAGTAACCACTTTTTTGAGAGAGTCCCATATTTGGAGGAATATAAGGCATATCTACAGGGGGCTCAGCATAATACAAATGCTGACTTTGTTGTTCAATGGTATCAATCAGTTCCACAGTTTTCTGTGTCTCTTGTCCCAATTCTGCTTGCACTCTAAATATAAAAAAATATCAATAAGTCAACTTATCAACAGTTTCACACAAAAGTTCAATTTTAAAATACAGTGAACGACGCTTTATGTAATCACGGTTAATGTTATTAGTGGCTTGATGTTGTCAGAATCGCTAAGTCCCGTCTGGTGGTGTATAAGTAAATTAAAAAAACATTGCGTTTTGTAATCAAAACTTCATTTATTGTTATCAATTTAGGAAATTATTTTCCTTAAAAAAGCGACAAACTGCAAAAAAAAAAAGAGAACTCTCTCATTCTGTCTCGTTTTTGTTTCTAAAATATTTTCTGAGATCCTGTGAGAAAAGGTATTTATTTATTTATATGCAGCAGTTAGGAGGCTAAGGCTTTCGAATCTTGGATGGAGACTGATGAGAACTTCTACTGCATTGACTGCTGGACGATACTTGTGAAGGTGCTATATAGTATCAAACTTCACTATTGGATTCAGATGATGATCCCAAAAGTCGACGATTTCTTCTCTGCAAAATAATAATTTACTTATTGTATTAGTTTGACGTGTTTTTTTCGTTACTATATTTTTTTTCGATAACTACAATTATGTCATTTTAAGAACACATAAATTAAAATTTTCAGTAGAAATCACCATTCAACTTCCATTGTTTATTATAATCAATCGGTTATTGTTATCAAATCACTTGCGTCCAAATGTGATCACATTAAGTGGGGTCTATACTGTATTTTATGCAATTTTGAACATTTAATATAACTGACTTGAATAGCAAATAATTATTAGAACAAAATTGAAAGTAATTAGTAACCAAATTTTTAGCCGTAAAAAGGCACTACAAGGTTTAAAGTAAGCTCTATCAGATGAACCATTTGTACAGTTTTACATTGCAAATGATATTTGACTGGCATCTGCATAAATAGAAGTAAAAACAATTTTAAAGGAAACTAGTTTTTGCACACAAGATTATGCTTCATAAACAAGATAGTTCATTCAATCATGTTTGAAGGTCTAATTACGAGCACATCCCAAGTTTTTTTAATATCATTAAGGAACAAAAAAGGGAAGAAGGTGAGTTTTAATGTAGCACAATGTTACATAAGCAAACTAATAATGATGCTAGAAAAGCATGGATACGAATATGTTAGGGCAGCGTTTCCTAATCTATTATGGCTTGTGAAATATAATCATGTAGCATAATATACGGTTCAATATGTTAGGAATAAAAAACTATGTTATGGAACCTTCCAAAACAATGGATAATTTTTCTTTGGTACTCAGAATGATTGTCGCAAAGTAGTCAGAAATTAGTTTCTGAAAAACAGATGAAAACTTCATAATAAAAAAATGAGCATTGTATTAATGATAACAACTCTTAGGTTGGTAATTTTCTTTTCTTTTTTCTGTTTTCTTATATTATTTCAAAACAATTTAAATACCTTTAAACTATGTATGTGCTTTGGATTGAAAGGTTTATTTTAATATGAGGTGTGACCCTTAGTAAGAAAAGGTAAGGTCCCTAAGGGTAAGAGCTACAGAATTAACGGAAATAATAAATCACAACTTAAGTTGTCAATTGAAAATAATTGAAAAAAGAAATATCCAAAAAAGTACTAATGTTTCTTTTCATTATGGCTACACAACATGTAGGAACATGGATGCTTGTTGGACACACAAAAACATTAATTTACTTACAACTTTTTGTAAGTTTATTAAAATAAAAAGAATACTAACAAATGCTCAAATAAAACTTTGTAAAATTACAAATCTTAAACAACTGAAAAAACAAAAATAGTAAAAGTTATAGTAGTTCAAAATGCATGAATAAATTTTATTCTTTTTGAATCTAAACCATATATGTTTATAAACATTTATCTCACAATTTTTTATTCTCCAAGATAGCCTGTCACCGTATGTCTCTCATGCAATATAAATGTACACTAAACGCTTCAGTATGAAATCCTATGAAGTGATGTATTTTAAAACAGCTTTCAACAACTCATAATTCAGATTTCAAATATTCTTTACAAATTGGAATTAAACATTTTCACATAAAATGGACTTAGATCAACAAAAATATACCTAACTAATGCATGCTATTTGGTTAATTTTAAAATAAAATCATTTTTAACCTTAACAGAAAGAAACATAAAAAATGGCTAAACGGAAAATCCAACAAAAGAAAAAAAAAAGAAAAGAAAAGAAAACATGCTTAAAAATAATACACACCCTTGTATACTGGAACCAATATTTGTGAGAAATGACTCCAGCTCAGGGGTATTAAGGGTTTCATGTCCAACTGAAAATGTTGATTTCAAGGCATGAAGATAGCCAAGAACTGGTTCGAGGAGAGCCATTTTTCTCTTGTACTGCAGTGCATTCATATTTGCATAATAATGCAAAGCTGTCTGCAAAGAAAAATAGTTGCATCAACATCAAAATAAGTACAAAGCAAAAGCAATCTAAAAGATTTAATGTTGATGGAGAAAAGTACCGCCACATGAGATGGATGTTTTGCTTCCTGGGAGAAAGAATTCTTAATTTCCATGTGAGCTGCAATGTTCAAGAGTGGGGAAACACTACTAGATAGAATCACCAAGGTGACAGCTATTGAAAACAGCTTAAGGGAAAAAAATTACTACTTGTGCTAATTTCTAGGATGATTTTTTTTCTTCTTAAAAATGCTTTTTAAAATGCTGAGATACCATTAAAAACCTGAAAGTAGAGTCATCAGAAAAAAACATTGGTCTTAAATGGTGTCTAGGTGATTGTATTTTATGAACTCTGATGGTCAGTTGTAATGAAGATACAGAAATTTTTAGGATGTTTCAAATCACAAGCGTTTGAAGCAACTTTAGTTAAATAAAGTTAGACTATCATTTAAGTAAATTAAACAGGTACTTCAAGACTTTAAGCAAACAACCCTATAATAAATCTAAAGAAATATGTACCGATAACCTTTGCTCAAACACTGATTTTCTCACTTTTCCATTCATTTCTAGATTTTGTTTTATTTATGCAATTTAGTGGTCAAAAATTTAAAGCATTAAACATTTATTTACTGATCTGATGCAGATGTAAACCAACATTGTAAATGTTGGTCTGTGCGTGGGGGGAGAGGAGGATAGCGAGAAAAAACTATTAATAATAATTTGAAAATAAGGCCAATCAATAACACAATTTCTTCCTTAAATGTTTTAAAAAGTAATGCTAACCTGATGGTACTTTTTAGTTGCCATATAAACTTCTTCATTGATCTCTTGCCTTACTTTCTCACCATCTCGTTTTCTGGAGCATTTGCAGAATTTTGTGATACTTTGTTCCATTTCTATAAATAGTTGAGTAGTAATTACTGTGTGAAAGCATGTTAATAATAATCAGTATTTAATCGAACAGCTCAGGAGAATTTGAATTTAAAAAAAAAAACAAAAAACTTTTGATTACATTGAAGATTAAGTCAGAAATTAAAGAGATCATTTTGAAAGCTATTTTCTATATAACAGCAAAGAGACACTTATTCGTTAGCAAAATTACCTACAGAACCCTATAGATTTTCTGTAATGAAGAGTTTTATTTTACATATTTTAAGCATTGTTCAATAAAAGGTATTTTCTAAAGAATATAGAAAACACCAGGTCTAATTGCCCCCCCCCCCCCCCAAAGTTTTTAGATTTAGTTTATGATGTGCCTGAAACATTTTTTAATAAAACATTTCAACAGTAAAATTGAGTCCATATTTAAGAAAAACTACTGTGTATAGAAATTATCCTTAAAAATATTTCAATAATTTAGAAACTTAACAATTACATACAAAGTACTTTTCAATTGGCCAAAGGATTATTATTTTACAAAATTCTTGCATCACAAATTGTTGGTAAATTATGGTGTAAAAATTAGAAAACACATAGTGTAAGATGTGGGAAACAATTTCATATAATACTCACCATTAGAAGCTGATTTAAACATTTCCATCATGGTAAATATATCTATAATAAGACAGAAATTTCAGATAGCATGGAAAATGTACAATAATAAAATTCTAAAGTAAAAACTTTAAAAGCACATTATTATTTTAAATAGCTCATTTACTTTTCCATGATTGCTTAAAATCTTTATCAAAGCTGTCCTGTAGAGTCAAATCAACAAGCAAAATAGCATACAAGGCATACCTATCCTTTTTTTCGGTTGTGGTACTTCTTGTAAAGGGTTTAAATATGCATTTACATTTTAAAAGCAAAGTATTTACTGAATTTCGAGAATGATTTACATAGATTGACTTTTGATTAGCTTTTAGTTTATGCACTATAGGTGGAAACATTCAACAATGTTTAATTGATTAATTAACTGATACACGTAGAACATTTTTCATTATAAACAAAAAAGAGCCAAAGATGATGAATATTGAAAGATGACGGATTTTTATTTATTTTTCATTTGTTTTTATTTTGTGCTTACTATTTATTCAACTCCACTTATATTTGTTTATTCAAACATTATACATAATTTATTCACATTTAGACAAGCAACATATCATTCAAAAAAAGAACATTAAAACCAGTTTCAGTTTATCAAGTAGTAAATTTTGCATGCCATGCAGTATTATACCACATTTTTTGATTTAATAAAGTCAAAATTCATTATTTAAAAAACTAAACCTGTTAGATCAGCTTCAATGAATCTGTTGAGAGGAAACAGCATTCCATCTCCTAACTGAGCTGCACAAACTTGTTGCAAAGAGCTAATCTAAAGCCCAAACAACAATTCAGATCATTAAAAAATATAAAGTGATATGCGTGATGACATTAGAAAATTATAACTACTAATAGTAGGTAGACAATTGAATTACTTTTACAATCTTTTATTCAAGTTTTTACCTTTGATTTGTTCGATTCTTTAAAACTAAAGTAGACTAATAATAATAAAATTAGTGAAAACAATTTTTACAATAGAAAAAAAATATATTTTGTTCATCTATGTTCTGACTCTATATTAAAAATTCAAACTAAAAATATCCTTCTAACTTTAAAAATATAATATTTTTTAATTAAATTAAAAATTATTATTTCTTTTTAAGAAGGAACATTTTTTCTTCATCTCTTCTTTTAAACACATTCATTTAAAGATTTTTTTTTTTTGCTCCCCATCAGGTATAAAAAAAATACTGCATTTAAATAGTTACCAAAAATTAAGTTTTTAACTTAAAAAGACTAATAATAATAAAATTAGTGAAAACAATTTTTACAATAGAAAAAAAATATATTTTGTTCATCTATGTTATGACTCTATATTAAAAATTCAAACTAAAAATATCCCTCTAACTTTAAAAATATAATATTTTTTAATTAAATTAAAAATTATTATTTTTTTTTAAAGAAGGAACATTTTTTCTTCATCTCTTCTTTTAAACACATTCATTTAAAGATTTTTTTTTTTTTTTTTGCTCCCCATCAGGTATAAAAAAAATACTGCATTTAAATAGTTACCAAAAATTTAGTTTTTAACTTAAAAATGATTTCCATTTAAATAGTAAAAAATTATAATTTAAAGAAAAAAATCTTTTGTAATTAAGTTCTTTAAGCTGTTAAAGGATTTTTTTTAATGTAATGAAACAATTTTAACTGTTGGAAATAAAATTAGCAGAGTTATACAGGTAATTCAGTTAAATTTTAGTTACAGATCAAAACTTCAATACACAAACAAATTTCAAGAAGAAGTTGAAGTACATATTTAAAAAAGGAGCAAGATGAAAGGTTTGTAAACTGTACTAACATTCAGCTTACAGTACCGTAAATCCCGAAAGTAACCCCCCCCTCATCGAATATACACCCCCCCCCCTTTATTCATCTAAATGGAAATTTATCTTAAATCCCAAATGTACTTAATCTTAAATCTCGATTATAATCCCCCCCCCCCTCTTGAAATGTATCTGTTTGGTTTTGAAAAGGAGGGGGGTTACTTTCAGGATTTTACAGTATTTTAATTGAAATTCTTTAAAATGAGTTCAAATTATGTACTTTTGTTTAAAATTTTGAATGAAAAAAAAAATTGTAACACAAGCTTACTTCATCTAAAGTGACAGCAAATTCTCTAAGAGTAGTTTTCAAAACACTATCAGGATCTGTATCCAGAGGAAATTTCTAAAAAATACATCAAAGTAAAAAGCATTTATGTATATTCACAAAAACATACTACATATATGGTTTGAAAACTATATGTTTAAATCGTTAAAATTATACCTGGGTTTCATAAGCTCTTAAATGCTGGGATAGATTGGAAGTAGCTGAAGCAAGTTCTTTCTGCGATTCATAAATAAATGAATAAGTTAATCTATTCCAAACTACAAAGCAATACTTATCAAAAAAACACATTTTAATAAATATATGCTAATGCAATGAGTTTTTTTCTGAACAGGTGAAGAAAAGGAATAAAGATATAAGATTGCTGCTGATTCAGTAAAGTGGAATATAAGGATTAATAAAATAAACAATTTACTACAGATTCTTCAGACGCTGTGCAGAGTATAGGGAGAGGGGCACATATGGACATGGACAGAGGTACAAATGATGACAACTCAAGTTTTCCAAACTTATTATTTTTTTTTAAGAAGCAAATATACTTCAATGGCAGCATTATGATCAACTTCCTAAGACAGATTGAAGCAATAGGCAGAATAATTTTACGAATTACGTCAATCAAGAAGTTTTGAAACTTAGAAGAAATTTAAGCTGAATTTGATTGCATGAAAATTAATAATTCTTTATATAGCATTATGAAAACTAATTATATGAAAGTAGTTTATTTATTGAATACGATAATTTAATAATCAAATTTGTTGAATATATGTTTACTACGCTAAATTTAACAAAACTATAAACATCTCACAAAGGACCACATTTGAACACTGCTTTTGGAGCACATATGGAATCTAAATGTACACTATCTATAGGTTACTATCTATAAGTTACCACATAAAATCGAAGAAATAGGGAACTTAAAATGATCTTTAAATAATTCATTCTTTGCTTGTGTACAAGCTAGCAGTGCAGTTAAGTTTGGATTGAAGTACAAAATCAAACTGTCTTTACAAGTGAAGAAGAAAATAATGCTGTTTTCGTACCTTTGAAAATCACTTCACATAAGTACAATAAGACCTCTCCTATGTTTAAGCCATATTGATGAAAATTTAACTATGTAGAAGCTTTAAATAAAAAAGTATCTTAAAGCTTGGAGATATAATAGAATAGATGTTATCAACTAAAGGAAGACAAATACCTAGCTGTATGAGGCAATGTACAAACCATTCTCTTTTAAGATCAAAGAGTAAAAGTTTAGCCAGGATTTTTAATGCTGAAAACATTGATTTTTTTAAAAAAGTGTTTAGATATTATAGAATGATTCAAGTTCATTCTAAGCATACTTCTAAATTTTAATATGTCGCGGCTCCCACTATTCTAATCCAGTCGAAAAGTAATTTCTGAAATTGGTAAAAAAATATTTTAAAAAAAACTTAATCAAACAATTTTGGGAGAATGAAGCAGGGTTGCCACAGGAAAAAATAATCAAAAAAGTAGCAAAAATAGCCAAAAACTTATAAAAAAGTCGCAAAAAAGTAGTCCCAAAAATTTAAAAAGTTGCAAAAAAGGTACCCCCCAAAAATGAAAAATTTTCAAAAAAACAGTATTCAAGATCAGATATATGAAGTAAGAAATAAAGTACAGATGAAAATTTAACATTTATAAAAAGTCTCCATGTGTTTTGCTGAAGAATTTAAACTAAATATGCAACTACAAAAAAAAATAAATTGCCACAACTTATTAAAAAAGGGAGTGCCTCCCCCCATGACTAGTTAATTCTATTCAACTATTTTGATGAGAATACAATGAAAAATCAAGAAAATATAAACCAAACTTTAAATAAAATACTGCCAATAGCTGTTACGAGGATGCAGTAGAGCAACATTATCAGTGTGAAAAATTATGTAGTCTTTTGTTGCAAGAACTAGTTAAACATTAACTAGGACCTTGAAAGTACAGCAGTACTTTTGCCAGAAACTTGATACTAATTTGATTTTTTCTTCTGATTTCTTGACTACCCTTTTCAGTTCAGCATTTTTTTTATTGCTTTCTTTTGTTTTAACATTTTTTTTCTTCCCTAACCTTAGCTACTTTTTTTAATTCACTTTACCGTCAAACTGATATCGGCACTTTATTTGCTGATATGATTCACAATTTGGATGACTATAATGTAATACTCCACATATTGGTTTTGCAACATGAGATGGTGTGAGGGAGAAGTTGTGATGGCAGTCTGAAGTAGAGAGATAGAGCGCTCTTAATCATAATGTTAACTAAGACTTCGTTCCTTGAAAAAAATCAGAAATATAATGCTAATATTACAAAACTTGACAACATTGAACCAGCAATTCAGTACTTTTTGTGGCAAATGAATAATCATGCTTAAAACAGAGTTTTTTTTTAATTTTCAAACTTGTTTTTCAGTAAAAATAGAAATAAATTTTATTCACTTGTCTTTTAACAAAGCTTTGATGCATGTTCAAAAAAAAAAAAAAAAAAACTACCAAAAATTGTGCAGAAGGATTCTCATTTTTCACAAAGTAAAAGACAATACAAACTTGAAAATTGCACATAAATGAGCTTTTTAAAACAAAGAAAAACTTTAAACAATACACCTCTGATACCCGTGTTCAATTTACATCACTTTGTATGATTTTCCTCTATTTAATCATAAATTCTAAAAATATTAATCAATGAGTTACTGCAACTTTCATAGTTCAACTGTTCCCACCAAAAAAGTAATTACAATCAATAAAAATGTCAAGGTTGAAAAAAAGAACTATATGGATTTAATATGCTTTAGTTAGCTTATGTTAAAATAGCTGTTAAATCCTAAAATAATTGAAATTACAAGTTGTGCAAAATTATTGAAATCTCTAACAGTGTAGAATTTTTGGCGAAGCTCGTGCTTGATGTCTGTTAGTTCCTAAAAATACATTTTTACCTAATCAGCTGTTGATCATTAAAATTCAGCTAAAGAAAAGTCTTAAATAATTCAGTTCCTTCATTCTACCAAACTTTGAGTCGATTTTTCCACAATATACATCTAATAAATAGATCTACACCCCTTCCTCAGTAGCTATGACTATTGAGCAAATCACTTTTTACCCAAAAACTAAAGTAGCAAAGAGGTTATTCCAAAATCTAAGCTGTGCTTCCTATGATTGTTGTTAAAAAAATAGTGAATCTGTCCATAGTAAAAAGCATCTTTTTTAAGGTGACAAAGAAATAAGAAGAAAAAAATAATGGGTTTCAAATTAATAAATAAAATCAAATAGCGTGAAAATCAAGATTTTCGAATGAAAACTTGCGTTGGAAAAAAAAAGAAGTCTCCAAAAAAGTAGCTCCAGTGAAAACAAGTTGCTTTTTAGCCTGTTTGTGATCAAAAAAAAGTCTCCTAAGTCGCCTAGAGTAAAAAAAAGCAGCAAAAAGTAGCATTTAAGTAGCCTGTGGCAACCCTGTGAAGAGAGTTTTCAAGTTATATGAATTCATGTAATTTTGCATTATTAATACTGTTTTATTTATGGTGCCCAAATGTGCCAGAAGCATTTCACGTCCAAATGTACTCCATGTAGGGATAGATATGGACGATTTTTGCACACTTTATTTATTTTTTAATATTGTCACATCTTCTAATATTTGAGCATACACATCTGAGAAGGAATAAATTGCAAGATTATGGTTAGTAAAAATGATTATATGCACCCCTCTCCCTTTCTCCTAACAAGTAACTACATTGCATAGATTGACAGTTTAGGACAAACATTGAAAATAAAATTAAAAAAAAAGCATTCACACATGACAGCTTTCAGACATTAATGAGAAATGACAAATCCTTAAACATTTTTAAAGCTATGAAACTAAGTAAGTGAATAAGCAGCATTACATACCTGTGCACTTAGCACTTTATCACAATGTGACCGTAGAGTTTCAATATAATCTCTTAATAATTCAGCATCATGTTCAAAAAGCGTGACCATGGAGCGTGTCTGTGAAAAAGGTGAACAACAGTTTATAATGATAAAAATTAAAAAAAAAACAATAGTAATAGAAATATAATTAATAAATAAATTCAGTGGAACCTCAATAACTCAACACTCTAAGAGCCAAGTTAAGTAACTGTCAACTTACTAAGGTTACGATTTCAAGTCTTAAAAAGTTTTCTGCATGTCTTATATACATGTGCGTACCATTCACGTTACAAAACAAATTCTGGTAAATGATTTTTTCTTTCTTTCTTTCTTTGTTGAAAAGTACATTGAACAATTTTGTATGCTTTATTAGGAATAAATCTGGATTTTTTTTCTCAAAAAAGTACGAAAAAAAAAACTTATTTTCAATTAAATCTAGAAAAGAGCCCTGCTTGCAATTGTTTAAAGAAACATGTGTCTTGCTGCCTTGTCTCTTAGGGATATCACTGAGGCTGTTCTTGTAACAGGGGGAAGTAAATTTTTTCCTGCTGACTATTTTTTCCCATTGATTAATTTTTTGCACTGCTGTGCCGGCAGAATCTGATCAAGGATTAAAGTAATAGTACTAGAGCCTTTTCTAATGATTTTAATCAAATCAGGACTTTTACAATCCGCATTCATTCAGAATGGTTGATCCAATGAGGATTTTGAAGGACTGACATCATTATTTTCATGGGGACTATTAAATTTTATTTTTTCAAAAGTGTATTTTTTGAAGCCATTGGTCCAGTTCTGATGAGGTTTAAAAGAGAAAATGTTGATGTGATTCTGAAATTCTTTCTCTGAAAACCTTTTTTGATACTATTTTCCAGACTCAGATAAATACTTTTAGAGAGATTGTGGATGTCATTCCAAAACTGTTACCCTTATTCCATTAAAGATGTTTAGAAACTGATTTTCTTATCCTAACGGGGAACATTATGCAACATTTTTCTTATTACGAATTTTGAATACAATTGTCCTCATGCTAATGGGAGCTATGAAGGGCAGTTTTCCTTAGCATGATGGGGATTTTTAAATACTGTTGTCCTCACCCCATAAAAGATTTTAAAGGACTAACGTTGAGATTGGGAATTTCGGTTGAGAGTTTCCTGGTTCTAATGAGGGTTTAAAAGGTTCATTGATTTGTCGTGGGATTGCTGCATTTACCATAGTGATCCCTTTAGCTATATCTCATCTAATTTATTTATTCCGGAGAAAAAAACATACTTTAAGGCTCAAGAGACCCCAATTTTCTTTTTTGGCAGTGATTGTGGAGATAGCTCGCGCACACAATCTGACGAGAATTAGGAATTTTAGGGAACACGGGTTGGGCAAGCTCAACTCAACCTTTCATCCCTTCAGTGGATAGATAAAATGAGTGGGTTGTGGATACTCTCAAGAGTTTTGGGCCCTATGAAAATTTTACGATAATTGTATATTTGATTTTAAAACTTTGTATTATCGAGACTCTACTACATATCAAAATATCAGATAATTTCGAAAATATCCTAATATTTTCAAACATTGTTCATTGTTGGTAATTCAACACATTATAATGAATTTTGCAGTATATAGTCCATCATGCAACTAAATAAATAAAGGTAAAGATTAATAGTAAAAACAAAATAACCAAATAAACAGTGAAAATTATCATTATTATAAGAATATTTTTGTAATTAAACATAAAAAATGAGTACCAATGAGTCAAGTCATAAACTAAATCAATAAACAAAAGTTAAATGAGGACTAAAAGTTATTTACCTGAGGATTGTCCTCCAGTGCATCTTCTAGGTGAATTTTTTCTAATCCAGGCATATTTCAAAATGCACTTATATACTGTTGAATATTGTACCAAAGTGGAATATTAGACTAAGAAAGGAAAAGGAATTTGTCATGTCTTTATTTGTGGTATATTATACCTCAAGAATACATTTAAAGAGCCTTTTTAAATGCATTAAAATTGTGGAAAAACGAAATTACAATGTGCAAGTTCAAGGCATTTCAAAAGTTTAAGAATTCTAAATAAATAATGTATTTTCCGATAAATGTATTGAGCACTTCAAGTAAAACATAGTAATGTCCAGTAGCATACATAGACTTATACGTCACCCCCCCCCCTCCACAAGATTTAGAAGCTTCCCCCCTTCTCCCTTTGAAGAAGCCTAAGAGTGATATTGGCTCAAGTTTTTCCGTGGGAATTTTATCGGAAAACATCAAAAACCATGCCCACTTATATGTAAATACATTGATTTCTCAAAGCCGGGAGGGGGGAGCAATTGACCCCCCCCCCCCCCGGATACTCCTAAATAACGGGCCTATAGTGGCTAAGGAGAAAAAAATATTTTACTGCAAAAAGTATTTTTTCAATACAACTCATTGTGCTATTTTTCTGTATTGTCCTCCTCCTTCCCCTGTGTTGAGGGGCGCTATTTAAGTCACTGGTAATGGCATTCATATGTGGTTGAGACAAAAATAAAAAAAAAAGTTTAAATCCGAAACCTGAAGTCAGAATCTAAAGACCCACAAACAACATATGGTCCACATTATACATCAATTCACAATTAAAATTACAGCAATACTTATCAAGTTGAACACTTCGTGCTAAACAGTTTAATGATTACGCATTTATATACATACAATGAAACCACATTCACGACCCAAATTCTTATTTAAGAAATACAGGATCACTATTTTCTTCAGAACTTAATATATAAGAAGTTTGTCTAAATTTCATCCATATGATTTTTTCTTTAAATAGAAGTAAGCTGAACTTCATTTATCCTTAAGCTTTGATTATAACACTTTATAGTCCATTAATTTGTCAGTAATAAAGATGCCTGAATGAAAGCCCTTTGATGGAAGGTCATTATCATGACCCTCAAAAATTTACTTAGTCAGTAATTTTTCCTAACGATAAATACAGAAAATTTTGAAACAGTACTGAAATTTAGTATTCATATAAAAAAAATGATGATGTCTAATGTCTCTTCTTCTTAGTTGCATACCCATATCTCATCATTTCATAAAACTTGGAATTTCATTAGGTAAATTGGGAGTGGACACTTTCCCAAAAATTTATGTTCCTGAGTTATTAGTCCCTAGTTACAGTAAAAATAATTCACTACTGCTCAGATTTAACCCCTTTAAATTTTACATTTTCAAGGAAAAGCTAGTTCAAACATTTTTCTTACAAAAAAAAAAGAGAAAATATTTGTTCTTGTAATAAAGTTGTTAAAACGTTTCAAAAGAGCAACTAGCACACATTGAGAGCTGCATAAAAGGGGGGGGGCAGAAATGCCGAAGGTTACCTTAAAAAGGGAGGGTGCAGTGCCCTTCCAAACAAGACTGAGGAAAACAAATCATGGAGAGGCGTACATCAATGTGAAGCATTAAACAGCATACATTGATTTATATTGTGGTGTTTCACAGCTTCCTGTAAATTCAACATAAATTCAAATGTAAATTTTACTATCTTTGACTAAAGTAGCTTCACTTGTGATCGATGGTTTCACAACAATCGGTTCATTTTGTATCCCCCAACATTTCTACATGTAGTATTAAAATTATATGATAACTACAACTCAGCAGATTAGTTATATAAAAACTTAAAATATGGTCACCATAATAGTGCAAACATAATTTTTGCCGATATTATCTTGAAAAGTGCTGCTTTTTATCCAATGTTTTCAACAAACAATAAATGCACATTTGATCGTGACAGTACAAGCACTACCTTTATATTATAAACCATCATTATACTCCTTAAATATTTCATTATCAAAGCATAATTTATGGGATGAAATTACGACATAATAACTGTATTAAAACATTATAGTCCTCAACTTAACACTCGAGAGATAAAGGTTTTTTTAAAAACTAATCTGGAGAAAAAACTAAAAGCATCACAAAATTAATCTTTTTCTAGAAATTAAAATGATTGCAGCAAAACTAGATTATTTGGTAAAAGATATTGATCAGGTTCAACGATTTAAATCATTAATATTTGAAAAGCTACTAACTAATACAATTTTCACAAATCATAATGATATTTATATATTCACTTGCTCAACTTCGCCGTCTGTCATTCCAAAATATAGACACACCGATCTTTATTATGATGCCAACTAATAAAATGAAATAAAAATTTGCAATATCTAATGGACCCTATTCGCGGTGTGGCAACGGTCTACTTAACTTTTCGTCTGAGGGTATTTTGATCCAGTATTCAGTGTAGTAGTGCTATAGAAACTAGTTTTATTTAATAATAACTATTATTTATATCCGAAATGAACATGCCCAGGGTCTATATCGGATTGGAATTGCTTGAAAATTCTGAGAAAATGGATGAAGAAAGAAAAACAGGTGACTTTTCACTATTTTCTAATGAGGAGCTAAGAGATTTTAAATCAGAAAAAATGCAAAGAGAATATTTCTCACCAAATGGAGTCATTTATCATTCTGTTACGCCGCCAACTCGGTAAATACATCCAAGGACTGCAGTTTCGCGCTTGTTAGCACTCGTCAGCCTGGAATAAGTAACCGAGTGGGGAGCAGAAATATTCTTTTATAGAAGCAAAGAGAGTCAAAAAAAAAAAAAAAAGATAGATAAGGGAAATTCTACCATATTTTTTTGGCTCTCTTTGCTTCAATAAGAGGATTTTTGCCTCCAGCTCGGTGACTTCTTATTCCAGGTTGACGAGTGCTAATAAGCACGAAACTGCAGTCCTTATAGATGGAATAACCGAGTTGGCGGTGTATTGTATATTTCTGCCTCTGCCACTGTTATTATGGAATAACTAAGGTTACACCATATGCAGGGCCGGCCTTAGCAAATGCGGGGCCCCGGGGCCTCTTTTAAAACTCTTTTTAAAATAAAAACTTTTTGTTTCGCTATTTTTTTACAAGAATAATAATAATAATAATAATAATAAATCAATATCTTGCTAAAACAAGCCATTACAGACTAACCTTTTTTCTATTTTATGCACCTTCCCTGACCCTTTCGTTGATGATGAAAAGACTCTCTAGAAAAGACTACTGATATAACCGTTTCATATATCCGAAAAAACATGTTGCATTTTTGATTATATTCCCAAGAACTAAATAGTACTAGTGGCTGGCAAATAGTGGGGTATATATGTTTAAACTTTGGAGAGGGCTAATGGGACCAGGCTTAGAATAATAATTTAGAGGATGGCAGGGTGGAGCGCTCTTCTAGACATTTTTCCTCGTTGAATTTTTAAAATGCAACTCTAAACAATCTTCGGTAATGTCAGAGGAATGGGCAAGAAATTCAGGCTCAAATTCAGACTCTCCTTTCTAAATATATATTTTAAAATGCTATTTGAAGACATTTTAGGCAGCGGCCCAAACGAGAGAATATTTTTAAGGGGGAGGGTGGCACTTTGAAAAAAAAACTCCAACTCCCCCATCTCTTTGAGGGCTCTTCCCCGAAATTTTTGGAAATTATAGTCCTGAAAACGCAGTTTTAGACGTTCTCTTAGAGGATCTTGATATTAGATGGAGGTTTCTTACTAGAAATGCTTTGAAATTGTTGCCTCAAAAACTAATTTTAAGTTACTTTTGGCCAAGTTATGGAAGAAGGAGCGGGTACCCGTTCCTTCTCCCATAACTTGGCCAAAAGTTAGTCCCACGTTTAGAAATTTTTCTTGAAAATATTTCAAAATTATCTCTGGCGGCATTAAACAGAAAGTTGATGATTGGGTGCTATCTAGCAGAAAATTAAAAAAAAATTAAAGGCACAAAATGGCAATTTTAGGATTTCCCTGGTTTTGTCAAGTGGGTTTGTTTTCTGCCCCTTAGCTCCCTAGGCTTGAGCCCCGTATAGCTACCCCGTAGGCGCGCCACTGATGATGAAAAGACTACTTATATAACCGTTTCACTGCGTGAGTGTAAGATTGTATTTAGTAGCGTTAAGGGCATTGAAGTTTGTTCAAAATTGAAGTTTCAAAAGCGCAATTTTAAATGATTTTCGATGTTTTTAGGTGTTTGAAGAATTTAAAAAAACTGAAACCCAGGAAACGAAATTTTAGATACTCCTTAATAATTTTTGTGGGAGAAGGCTTCGGAGAAGTAAGATTTTGAACACGTTCTTATTTTCAGACGAGGTCGAAAAAAAAGGAGGGGGGGGAGGTGAAAGAAAGAGGAGAAGGGCACACAATAAATTGACTAATAATTTATATCGGTTGAAAATTCAAGTGTCGTGATTTCTTTTTGAAAAAAATTAAGATTTTCCCCCAACATTATTTATTTTTGTTCTTAAAATCGCTTAGTTTTAACAAAGCGCATTTTATACTTCTCTTCTGGAATAAAGAATATATAAAGAAAAATCATCAACTCAGCATTCTGTATTGTGGGCCCTAATTCTCTGGTTGCCGTTTTGGTTAGAGCAGTGTTTCACAACTTTTCTGTGCTCATCGCCCCCTTTAAGACGCTGACTGACACTTATCGCCCTCCCCCCCCCCATGTAGCACAAACGGTTGGGGAATAGTTGGCCAACCGTCTCCCACGGAAGTGATGGTTGGGGAATGGTTGGTTGCCGACTAACAGTAAGCGAACGATGGCCCAACCGTTTCTGCAAACTGTTGGGCCAACCACGAAAACTTTGATGGCCCATCCAAATTTGAAATCAGTTGGCCCTACTAAAAATAATTCAGTTGGGCCAACGTTGGGAAACCGGCAAAACTTTGCTGAAAATATTTTCTAATTTTTCCAGATTGTAAATAAATTTAAATTAAAAGTTTTCTACAATGCTTCATTGCATTTTTCACGCTTTACTGCAAAGAATTAGAAAATTTATTTTTTTACAGTAAAATAATAATAATTACACATTTTCCCGACGATTTTTACATTTCTTTTCTTTAATCAGCAGATTTACCCCAATATATTTTTTGCTTGCTGGAAAATATTTTTAGTTTTCCCATTTTTAAGAAACATGTTTCGCCGATTTCCTGAAAACCTTCAAAATAGATTCAATAAAAAGATCAGTTATTAATCATTTGATAAAGATAATTTGTTCTAACTATGAAAGTTTATTTTCGTTGTAAGATGAAAAACACTAAACTCCAAGTATTATATTATAAATCTCGACAAAGAGTATTTAAAACTGTTTGTAGTATGTAAGTTAAAAATAAATAACGCTATCTTTGCATTTTTAAATGTTACTTGAAATATTATTATTATTCATCGAAGAAAGATTCGCGATGACACTTTGTGCAGACGTCAATTTCTGTGTCTAAAAAAGCAGAAATAATATACTTTCTTCTTCAGAATTATAAATTTCGACATATAGTTAAAAAATCGTCAATGTTCCATTTTTTATTCTTCATTCTAATTTAAAATGGCTTATCGAAAAATGCAAGACGAAAAACATCAATTCCACTGAAATCGTAAACGTACAAAAAGCTTACAGACGCTTCCGATGCCGTGGAATCATGGCGTGATCATATGGCGCAGAGATCGTAAGCGAACGGTTCGGGGTTCAAACCCCGAGCGGGAGCAAAACGTCAATCCTGTTGAGAGCGGTTTGGGATTGCTGCACTGAGTATTTTTCATGGGGGGAAAAAAGAAACGAAAAAAAAAAAATATTTTTCGACGGTTGGGAAGACCGTCGGCACTCTGTGGTTGGGCCATCGTTGGCCCATCGTCGGGCTTCCACTGTTGGGGAATGGTCGCCAAAGCGGCCATTTCGTATCGTTGGCCGACCGTGCAGTAAAACCGTTAGCCAACCATTCCCCAACGGTTTGTGCTACTTGGGCCCCCCCCCCCTTCTTCCTCGAAAAAAAAGTAAGTGAACATCGATATTATTAAAGATATAAGCAGTTTTAACCAATCACTTTTAAACCTAAAAATATTAATAAATAAATAAAATACTTTTAATTTTTTTTTATTTCACAAAGCGAACTGATAAGCATTTGATGGGTAATATTTAACTAAGATCATCGACGTACTTTTCAAAAACAGAAGTACATTTTTCAAGAAATTATTTTCCTTTCTACACTGGAATCTGGGGGAATTAAAATCATTGAAACTAAAAATTTGAAAGAAAATATATTGAAAATCTGAAAATTCATGAAATGGACAATGAAATGACAAAATACTTCCTGAGGTTCAAGGAGAAAGCTCTTGAGCTTTAATTAGTTTTGTCCTTAACTTGTGATTAATTGTCTGAACTCTGAACAACTGGTTTCGTACATGTTTACACACAAATTCGGTTTTCGCCACCCCTTTACTACTAGTGTCTTCTCTTCTAAATACCCATCACCCCTATCGCCCTTTTAGAATTTACCGCCCCTTTTGAGGAGGCCAAATCGACCCTTAGGAGGCGATCGCCCCAATTTAGGAATCACTGGGTTAGAGGGTAACGGGAGAGGAGAGATCTCTACCAAAATTTTAAATTCCTAAAACGCCATTTTAGGCAATTGACCTCGTTGTTAGAGGAAAGGCAAGTCTTTTTCCGGAAATTTTCGAAAATTTATCAGAATATAGACACAGAAATTTACTATTCCTCCAGAAGCGCTCTGAAGCTGAAGTCATAATATTGTAATTTTAAGTTATCTTTGATGATGGGGAGGAAGGGGAGTTATCGCATGATCTCACCTGGAAATGTTCCGCAACTTAAAGCCTAACAGTAGAATTTTAGGATCTTTTTGGTCTTTGTTAAGGAGATTATGATAACTTTTTGATTCCGTGCTTCTTTTTAATTAGTTGCCCTCTGAAGTTGGCAGTTGGGGCACGGGTTCCGAATTTCCCCCATAAATCTGGCACTAGAAAGCACTTATCCTTTCGTTACGCCACTCGTGAAAATATTAAAAATTGCCATCCACCTCTAGCTATGCGGGACGGTTTGCTATAACCTCTCGTACGTTTTCTTTTTTAAGGCAAAGAGCTCAGAAATTTTCTTGATTAAGTGTGTTTGTTGATTTTTGGAGAAAATAGGGCCTCATGGATCCCCTTACATAAACGCCCCTGGAAAACTCATCGAGTGAAAAATGCTCTTATGTTTCCCTTTAACTTACGTGCTTGTACAACTGATATTTTACGTTTCATACTGGCAACTGTAAACATCGGTAGTGTTTTCTAGGAGAACATTTCATTGTTGATGAATTTTAATAAGCCCGCCTCCAAATAAATAAGTAAGTATACCTTAATTGCCCCTTAAATGGGAGACCCCAGTACAATAAGGCCCTGCGAGGGGCCCCTATAGTCATAATATTTAAGTGGCAATAATCATTTAGAATTTTGACGTTGAGGCAGGCCGATTATGTTTTTTTTTCTTTTTTCTTTCTTTTTTTGACAATAGAGTACAAGTTGCCGTAGATACGACACTGGATTCAAGATGGTCAAATCGACAAATGTTTAAATTTTTCTAATAATTTACCTGACAGAAGTAGTTTTGGGAATGTATCTGATAACTTCAATAGAATAATAGAGATGTCATAAGTTTCAGAAAGTTCTCCTACATCATAAATTGAACTAATCGTAGCAGATTACTTTCAAACAGATTAAACATCAGTTAAATATTGCCAACTAGCTTTTTATTTTGATATAGTTTTTTTTTTTTTTTTACATTTACCTAAAGGCGAAAATAATTTGTCGGCGCGGGGCCCCTTGCTACTACATCATAAATTGAACTAAACGTAGCACCATACTTTCATACGGATTAAACACCAGGTAAATATTGCCAATTATTTTCTTATTTTGATATAGTTTCTTTTAACATTTACCTAAAGGCAAAAATTATTTTTTGTCGGCGCGGGGCCCCTTGCTCTTACATCATAAATTGAACTAAACGTAGCACCTTACTTTCAAACGGATTAAACACCAGGTAAATATTGCCTGTTATCTTCTTATTTTGATATAGTTTCTTTTAACAATTACCTAAAGGCGAAAATAATTTGTCGGCGCGGGGCCCCTTGCTCCTACAGCATAAATTTAACTAAACGTAGCACCATACTTTCAAACAGATTAAACATGACTTAAATATTGCCAATTAGCTTTTTATTTTGATATAGTTTTTTTTTCTCATAAAAAGGCAAAAATAATTTGTCGGCGCGGGGCCCCTTGCTAGAGCGGGACCCGATTGGGCAAAATCGGTCCAATCGGCCTAAGACCGGCCCTGACCATTTGATAATGTAAATACAGTGAGTAAAAAATGTCTCACACGTTACAGTTAAAAGGTACTTTTAATCGCCTAAGCAGTTAAAATTTTTCAGAAATGATTTTGTTTCATGCATATTATAAGTTAGCTAGTGATAAGGAACATGGAGCAGAAATTTTAAGAGGAAATCATTATTTGTTAATTCTCCCCAGGTCCAAATCTGCATCTCACACACGTTACGTAACGAGTGTGATTTTATTTGCATGATGCATAGAATTTTTTTTTACTACAAAAGATTAATTAGTTAAACATTTTTTCCATTGTTTCCTGCATTTGGCAGTGCAACCGATCCTTCAAGCTTTAATTCTTGTACTAGCTGCCAGGGCAGCTAGATTAGCTTCCTGCGGCATGTTGATGCATAACGTCCCCCCTCTCTAACTTTTACCTCATTCTGAAGTTATATTATTTGATATAATTTAATGTTCATTCGATTTCAAGACATACCACGCACGTGGCCCGGCGTTGCACGGGCACTTCGTGCCCTGAAAGTAGTGAGAAAAAAATTTAAAGAAACTACTCCCCGCCAAGGCGGCTCGCTTACAGGCGCTTCACGCCTTTACTTTTTTCCTATATAAAAAAAATCATTCGAATTATTGAGATGCTTCACGCCTTCAAGATGGTGAGGAAAGTTTCAGTAAGTTCAGCTCGCTCAAAGGAAAAAAAGCAGACATAGACACTCAGTTTTTAATATAAGTAGATGGCTCTTCAACAAATAAATGTTTCAAAATATTACCAGTAGCTAGCGATAAAAATTCTACGTAAGTGGCCCGCTTATGAGTTTCGTGTTTGATTTAGTTAAGCCTTCATTCAAAATTCTCATTATCATTGTTATTATACTGTTTCATAGCAACGACGGTTTTCAAGAATGGATTTCATATTTAATCAATTATTAGGCTTAATCGCTTTAAATTTGACTACTTATTAATTGATATCTTCGCTAATTAAAATCGTATAATTATATCAATTGAAACTAATGAAACTTGAAAAATTACCTATCGATCGGTACCTGGTTCGACTTTCAGTTCATTGGCGTTCAGGAGAAAGAAGCGTGACATAGAAAGATAGTTAGAAAGAAAGATAGTTAGAAAGATACTCAGTTTTTAATATAAGTAGACTAGCTGCCAGGGCAGCTAGATTAGCTTCCTGCGGCATGTTGATGCATAACGTCCCCCCTCTCTAACTTTTACCTCATTCTGAAGTCATAATTATTTGATATAATTTAATGTTCATTCGATTTCAAGACATACCACGCACGTGGCTCGGCGTTGCACGGGCACTTCGTGCCCTGAAAGTAGTGAGAAAAAAATTTAAAGAAACTACTCCCCGCCAAGGCGGCTCGCTTACAGGGGCTTCACGCCTTTACTTTTTTCCTATATAAAAAAAATCATTCGAATTATTGAGATGCTTCACGTCTTCAAGATGGTGAGGAAAGTTTCAGTAAGTTCAGCTCGCTCAAAGGAAAAAAGCAGACATAGATACTCAGTTTTTAATGTAAGTAGATGGCTCTTCAACAAATAAATGTTTCAAAATATTACCAGTAGCTAGTGATAAAAATTCTACGTAAGTGGCCCGCTTATGAGTTTCGTGTTTGATTTAGTTAAGCCTTCATTCAAAATTCTCATTATCATTGTTATTATACTGTTTCATAGCAACGACGGTTTGTAAGAATGGATTTCATATTTAATCATTTATTAGGCTTAATCGCTTCAAACTTGACTACTTATTAATTGATATCTTCGCTATTTAAAATCGTATAATTATATCAATTGAAACTAATGAAGCCTGAAAAATTACCTATCTATCGGTACCTGGTTCGACTTTCAGGTCATTGGCGTTCAGGAGAAAGAAGCGTGACATAGAAAGATAGTTAGAAAGAAAGATAGTTAGAAAGAAAGATAGTTAGAAAGAAAGATAGGTAGAAAGAAAGATAGTTAGAAAGATACTCAGTTTTTAATATAAGTAGATAATAGTGTCATATGAATATCAGCCGGTCATTTTTTAATCTTTCATTCAGTTTTACGCATTTTTTGAACTATTCGTTTTACTTTAACTTGTACACACTTTCATAAGACACTAGCTGCCAGGGCAGCTAGATTAGCTTCCTGCGGCATGTTGATGCATAACGTGCCCCTTCTCTAACTTTTACCTCATTTTGAAGTTATATTATTTGATAGAATTTAATGTTCATTCGATTTCAAGACATACCACGCATGTGGCCCGGCGTTGCACGGGCACTTCGTGCCCTGAAAGTAGTGAGAAATAAATTTAAAGAAACTACTCCCCGCCAAGGCGGCTCGCTTACAGGCGCTTCACGCCTTTACTTTTTTCCTATATAAAAAAAAATCATTCGAATTATTGAGATGCTTCACGCCTTCAAGATGGTGAGGAAAGTTTCAGTAAGTTCAGCTCGCTCAAAGGAAAAAAGCAGACATAGATACTCAGTTTTTAATATAAGTAGATGGCTCTTCAACAAATAAATGTTTCAAAATATTACCAGTAGCTAGCGATAAAAATTCTACGTAAGTGGCCCGCTTATGAGTTAGTTAGAAAGATAGAAAGAAAGATAGTTAGAAAGATACTCAGTTTTTAATATAAGTAGATTTTTTAATTCTTTTTATTCTAAAATTTTACTTCTCAGCAGAGTATTCACATTAGCAAAAATGAGATAAACAAAGAAAATTCAGTTTAAAATGCATGGAGTGTTGTGCCAAAAAATTGATAGCATGCAAAGAATGCATGTAATACTAGTGAACCATATAGAAAAAAAAATAATTTATTGCA
>JAXGGA010007580.1:0-61772 GCA_038373865.1 Uloborus plumipes
CACGACGTGAATTAACAGACTTTGAACGCGGAATGTTAGTTGGAGCTAGACGCATGGGTCATGCCATTTCGGAAATCGTTAGAGAATTCAACATTCCCAGATCCACTGTGTCAAGAGTGTGCCGAGAGTATGAAATTTCAGGCATAACATCCCACCATGGACAGCGCAGTGGTCGACCGCCTGCACTTAAAGATCGAGACCGGCGACGTCTGCAAAGAGTCGTAAATTCTAACAGACAAGCAACACTGCGTCAAATCACCGTAGAAATCAATGTGGGACGTACAATGGACGTGTCTGCTAGAACTGTGCGGAGAAATTTGGATTTCTTGGGCTATTCCAGCAGAAGACCGACTCGAGTGCCTTTACTGACAGAACGACATCGCTTGCAGCGACTCTCGTGGGCACGTGAGCATATCGGTTGGTCCCTAGATGAATGGAAAACCGTGGCCTGGTCCGATGAGTCACGATTTCAGCTGGTAAGAGCCGATGGTAGGGTTCGAGTGTGGCGCAGACCCCACGAAGCCATGGACCCAAACTGTCAGCAAGGCACTGTTCAAGCTGGTGGTGGCTCCGTAATGGTGTGGGCTGTTTTTTTCATGGCATGGACTTGGTCCTCTAGTGCGACTGGACCGAACATTGACTGGAAATGCTTATGTGCAGCTACTTGGAGATCACTTGCAGCCATTCATGGACTTCATGTACCCAAACAACGATGGGATTTTTATGGATGACAATGCGCCATGTCACCGGGCCACAACTGTTCGCAATTGGTTTGAAGAAAATTCTGGACAATTCCAACGAATGATTTGGCCACCTAGATCGCCCGACATGAATCCCATTGAGCATTTATGGGACACCATCGAGAGGTCTGTTCGTGCCCAAAATCCTGCCCCATCAACGCTTTCACAATTATGGACGTCTATCGAGACAGCATGGCTCAATATTCCTGCAGAAGACTTCCAACGACTTGTTGAGTCCATGCCACGTCGAGTTGTTGCACTTCGCCGGGCAAAAGGAGGGCCGACACGATATTAAGAGGTATCCCATGACTTTTGTCACTTCAGTGTATTTTGGTGCTTTTGGACAGTGAAAAGACCGGCTTCATCTACATTGAACATTTTAGCAGCATATAAATTGTTTACTTTTAAAATCGTTTTGAAAATAACAAAGAATTTCATATTTTTCTCTTGGTAATCCAGCATAAATTTTATTTAAGTTAATAACTATGCTTAACAACCTGAAACTGCAGCTTAATAGATGAAGAGAAAAAAAAAAAAACATATATTTTAAGAAGTTGCAGCTTTTGCTTTATAAAAATGTGCTTGATAAAAATTTTTTAATGAATATCGTGAATAGGTGTTAGAGTATGCTTAAAACAAGTTAAACTACGCTATTAAATAAGACGAGTCACTTATATTATGTTGCGATAATTAAAAAGTCTTGTTTAAAATCATATTCTTAAATTGGACCACCAGTCCAATATAAGAAAATTATTTCGGTCCAATAAAGGAAAACACGCCATTTTTTATTCGTCAGCTCATTGTTCTGTCAAAAATTATCACAATCGCGCATGTAAATACATTGATGTAATCCTTATCAAACATAGATTATAATACTGTAACAAAATTTTACCGTAATTCTCAAGTTTTTGGGTTATTCTTCTAGAAACAAGTCCGCAAAATAAGATTCGCACGTTTTCAACACAAATCAAGCCGTAACTCACGCTAAACAGTTCGAAGACTGGTGAAACTTCATACACATTGATTTTATTCCTAAAACTTTATACTTCTACTGTTAAAGTGTAGCACAGATCTCTGTACCAGATTTTAAGCCCGAGGTCCATTTTAAGCAGTGGTCCAATATAGGCGGTCTTCCCCTACAAAACATTTTAAGAAAATGGTTTTAGAAGCAAGCTATAATTTAGGTGCACCAAATAGCTGCTACTTTATATATGTTATAATATTAGATGTATGAAACATTTAAAGCAACTTACAATGAAAAAAAAAGTAATTTACTTTTGCTGATGTGAAATAAAATTCTCTGAAATTAATAATACTGAACTCTGCAGCTAAAATGATTTACTGCAAATTTTGCAAAAACACATTGCGTTTTCTTGTGCTGTCTGTCTATAACAATTAATCAATTAATCTAAGTGTGTTATGAGAGTAGCTTCATTTTCCATAACTGATGCTTCGCAATCAAAATATTCATTATATAATTCTACAAACTGACAGTTCTTTAAAATGGATTTCTTCCAGTATTTTTTTATTCATTTTCACCATCACCAAAGTAACACATGGCCTTGGGGGGAGGGGGCATATGTCCCCCCCCCCGAGTAAGATACTGGTTTTAAAACGTAATAATTAAAATAAAATTTCTGCCCCCAAAATATATAATTTAATTGAAATACTTGATACAAATAAGAAAGTACGGAATTTCCCTCATGAACCAAATAGAGCCTAATTTAAATACTGAATGCAATTTGTACAAAATAGCATCCCGCTCCCGCCATCCCCCGAAGAAAAGTAATTTAATAAAATGCTCAATGTGATTGAAACAAACTAAAATCCCATTTGCCCTACAGAAAAAAAGTTTAATTTAAACGAACATTACAATTGGGAAAAATATAAATGCCCCCCCTCCCCATTAGAAAAAGCTTTGTTTCGCCCAATCGCCTCTGCGCCCAAAAAGCGGGCACCCAAAAGACTTCGCATCCGAAAAGTCGGGTACCCAAAAAAATCCGGCACCGAAAAGTCCTCGTGCACAAAATTCCTCGCACCCAAAAGTCTCGGCGCCCAAAAGTCCTCGCGCCCAATAGGTTCGACGCCCAAAAGTCCTCGCTCCTAAAAGGCTCGGTGCTCAAAAATACCAGCGCCCAATATTTCTCCGCCCAAAAGACCTCGCACCCAAAAGCCTGTGCCAAATTGCCGGCGCCCAATCTGCCGCGCCAAAACTTCCTGCTTCGTAACACTTTGTACCCTATTATTAAAAATGCATTACGAAAGCGAAATATAGTTTATTCTTATAAACCGTATTTTGATTATTTAGACAAGGCTTCACTAGATAGCGTTCTATACAGTCTATCATTACTCAGAACATCAATGGTAAAGATTTGCCCGCTAGAGAGCGCTGAACAAGGACCACCCAAATGTTTGTTTACATTTATTAGCATATTGTTTCTGCTGTAAAAAAGTGATGTTTATCCTATCTTTTAGGGTTAAAAAATATTGATATAGTTAACTGAAGTGGAGTACAGAGTGAATTGATGCCGAAGGCCTTATTAGTACTGCTTTTTAGGGGAAATAAATTCCCCTTTCAGGTAAAGTTAGTCACAACTTATGATTCAGTCATACAACATTCATTCATCTGTTTACTTTCTTCGAATTAACAACATATAGCAATGGCGTTCAATTTTGACATCTCTGCATTAATAAAATATAAGCTTAAATTCACCGACGATAAATAAAAAATGTAGCAATGAAACAATATTGTTCTAATTTACTATTTTGTTTCATTATTGTTGCTCACACAATCTTAATTGCTACGAAAAAGTTCAGATGTTCATTTTTATGGCGTTGACGCATCAGAGCGATAAATGGCGAATCTATTCGTCGAGACTTTTCATTTTGATGCCCCAGAATGAAATGTACCGTAATGAAGCGATGGTGTACAACGGAAAGACGATTGACAACAAAACATATTAATTTTTTTAGTAACAACGAAATGAGCATTAGGGCGGATCGAAAAAATCGAAATTTCCCGAATCATTTAGCGGTAGTGCGGAAAAGTTGTGTACTGCCATCACTAAGATGGGTGAGAAATCTTAAAGTTTTTGGTCAATATCTTCATCCGCCTCAAAGGACTTAAGTTCCGAAAATAGGACAAAAAATGACTAAATTACAAAAAATAATAAATAATACCAGATACAGTTTATAAGTTAGGAGTAAAGCTTAAAAGTTGCTCAATAGAAACAATTTGAGGCATAAAAAAATTAGAATTATAGGTCAATATCTTCTGCCGCCTCATCGGCATCAAACTTAGGAAATTTTGACACATTTTGGAGCTTTTCTGAAAAACTGTTCACTGCTGGCGCATTGCACAGTGAAAGCAAACTAATTTTGGCGTTGTGTCAAAACTTAAAAATAGAAGCAAAAAAACTATTCGACATATCTGCCTGCAAATGCGCAACTTTTAAAGAGTGTATCTGTCCAAAAGAAAAGAAAGTTCCTGCAACAAAGCAGGCGTTTCTTATTGACCAAAGAACGGAAAGAAAAATGTACATTGGACATATTGATGTTCCAGAAACAAAGCGGCTCCAGAAACGCCAAATGCGAAAGAATACTAATCGATCTAATAAACAAGCATCTTCTTCTCCTTCAAGCTACTTAGTAAAGAATGCAAGTGAAAATGAAGCAGAAGATGAGATGCAGGTGGAGACGGAGGAAGAGGAAGACAGGATGGACACCAAACACGCGTCCACAAGGCGAGCTCAAATGCGTTTAAAACTTAATAATACCGTGCTTGTCAGTCAAAGATATGGTGCATCGAACAGAGCCAAGGCTGCTATTGCGTCGAGTGTTATGCAAGATTTGGGATTAATATCGGAATCAAATACGAGCCTAGTCACAGACAGAAATAAAATACTGAGGGAAAAATTTAGAATTTATAAAACTTTGGCCTCAAAATCAAATGAAAATTGTTGCAGATTATCTGTCCTTTATTTCGATGAACGGCATCGGCATGACAAAACTTTAATGTAAGAAACCCTTGAGGTTAAAAAGTTCCAAAGAACAATTGTAGAAGCGCATTACTCCATTGTATCGGAGCCGGATTCTACGTACATGGGACATGTTACACTTAAAAGTGGTTCCAGTTATGACATTTCCAGTAGCATTTTCGAATATGCAACAACTGCGTTATTGGATGATTTTAGCAGCCTTGTTGTTCTTGGATGTGACGGTACTGTAGTGAACACAGGCCTATTTAATGGTGTAATTCGCCGGATTGAATTGAAACCTCGAAAACCAGTCCAACGAATTATCTGCTGGCTTCATTTTAATGAGTTGCCACTCCGACATCTATTTGAGTTCATAGACGGCAAGTCAACTGGATCTACATCTTACACCGGAGACATTGGACGAAACCTCAAAGATTGTGAAAAGCTTCCAATAGTTGCTTTTAATAGTATGGAATGTGAGTTGCCAAGCATTGGTCCCACCACTTTCAGTTCAGACCAGAAATACCTGTTAGACATTTGCACAGCCATTAGTTGTGGCGTTTGTTCTTAAGTTCTAGCTAATCGAGATCCGAGAACGTTAAACTTGGCCCGATGGCTAACAACTGCCAATAGAATTCTGAGATTATATATATCTACATTATACCCATCAAATGAGCTGCTAACTTTGGTTATGTTCGTTCTAAGAGTATACGCACCATCATGGTTCCGAATTAAAATCTACCATTCTATAAAAGACGGAGCTAGACACCTGTGGCATTTTATCAGCTCCTCCCGGTACTTGCCGACGAAGTATCGGGACGTAATCGATCTAGAAATTTCTCGCAATGCTTACTTTGCAGCTGCAGAAAATTTTCTTACAGCCATGTTAACAAATGAGAGAGTCCAAATTAGAGCTCTTGCAGCTCGGCGAGTTATAAAGGCAAGAAAAATTAGCTTAGAGGGAAACAGTGCTCGACAATTCTGTATTCCTGCTGTTAACTTTGGAGCTACCGACTATATATATCTCATTGACTGGCAAGCGTGTAATGTGACATCGCCTCCAGTTCTCAGAGACATAAATTCTCGAGATCTTCTGAAGATGATACAAGACAGTAAGTCAATGGACAACTGTTTTTTTTTTTTTTTTTTAATTTCCATCCCACACGCAAGCTGTTAAGAGAATTGTAAAATTAGTCACTGAGGCCTCAAGGAAAACAGTCGGGTATCAGAACAGAGATCGATTTATTAGAGCAACACTGGAATCCAGAAAACTCATGCCAACATTTGAGACAAAAAATTATTTAATCAATAATAATTTGAAATTTGTATTTTTGAGTGGTAAAATAAAGTTTATTATCTTATAAAATGAGGTAAGTGTGATTTCAATTGATTTTAAATTTTGCATTCTGCATTATGAAAGCAGTAAACAGTTATACAGAAAAGCTCTAAAATGCGTCAAAATTCCCAAAATTTGATGACGATGAGGCTGCAGAAGATATTAACCTATAATTCTAATTTTTTTTATGATTCAAGTTGTTTCCCTTGAGCAACTTTTAAGCTCTACCCCTAACTTATAAACTGTATCTCGTATTATTTATTATTTTTTTTTTTTTTGTAATTTAGTCATTTTTTGCCCAATTTTCAGAACTTTAGGCCCTTTGAGGCGGATGAAGATATTGACCAAAAACTTTAAGATTTCCCACCCATCTTAGTGATGGCAGTACACAACTTTTCCGCACTACCGCTAAACGATTAGGGAAATTTCGATTTTTTCGATCCGCCCTAATGAGCATATATAATAGCTTGGTACTAAAGAGCAATATAAGTACGAAAAAATAAATAAAACTGCAATATTGCGACGACCAACTGTATCATGGCGAACTGTAGACTGAAATTTAAAAAGTTCTGTGGCAACCCGTTGGTAGTATTGGCTCGCTTAGCGAATAGATTTCGCCATTTATCCCTCTGCGGTGCCAGTGTCGTTTCATAGTTAATTAATAATTAGAATCAATTAAAATGAAAAATAATTCGCTAACTAATTAAAATAAGCCGTTAAAATGCAGAATAAACCAACAAATAAAACAAGCTATTAAATAACGTTTAAATATACTAAAATAGAATTAACTGCCAAATTGTAAAATTGTCGCCAACAAATTAGCTTTTAATTTTGTCTTTTATTATCTGATTTGTATACAATGATGGTTAGCATAAAATTCGATAGATGTCGCTGGAGAAAGACCACCGTTTTTATCCCAAAGATTTTGATCAAATGAAACAGCCTGTATAAAACGCTATCTAGTGAAGCCTTGGTTTAGATTATCTTTTATTATATCAATAAGTAAAAACACAATCGTGAAATGAATACACTTGAAGAACATTTTACATACTTTACGTTTTATATCGAGAAACCTTCAACTCTAGGAAAGAATATTATTTCATGTCATATTAATGCCACTCAGTTTATCATTTTTCATCATTACACTGTTTTAAAACATTGATTCTGCGCCCTGTATTAGATTTTAATGAATTATTTGGACAACACATCCTTTTCTTCCAGAGGACGGCAATTTTGGGCATTATTGAAGTTCATCTTATAAGTGCAAATGCTAAAGCGGTGAAAAGAGTTTCGTTTTTTCTATAAAACCTAAAATTTGACAGGAAAACCTTGTTTTAAACTATTCAGAATAGAGAAAAGATAATATTTCCACAGTAGAATGGAATTAGATATTAAGGCAGTTTTTTTTTTAGAAAAACTAGTTTTATACTAGTTTTATGCTTGAAACCGAAAAGTAGCAACTTATCCCAATTTTGACCAATTAAGTTGTAAGGAAAGTTGTTAATGGATCAATTAAGGATGATTATAATTTTTGATGAAAAAACAACAGGGTAACTAAAGATAGATCAAAAACGTCACGCAAATAATCAAAACCATTTCATTCAAAAATAGTTTGTTTACGTTCGCTATGGGATTGGTAAACATACAGTCAGGACCTACCTAAATGAGTGAAGGAAAAGTAAAACTTTCAATCGTGTGTTTCGCTCAAAGGGGGTCCTACTTTATATGATTCAAAAATCGATTTTTTGGTCGATTTTTTGGGGGGAGGGGTAAAAAAAAAGCATACCCGGCGAAATTTCTAGATTATTTTGTTACATGTTTGAACATGGTGAAAAAAACATTTTTTTGGAGAAAAATATTCACATGCAACCAACTTACCAATTTTTATGCACATTCCTGTAACTGCTGTTTGGCGACAGATGGAGCTTGCAATTGTCATCTGAAACAAAAAAAAATCTAACATCATTTCAATTTTCATGTATCTTTGTTATAGTTGAACTAAAAGCGTATCTCGAAATAAAGTCTTATCGATTATTTTAGCACTTTTTTTTTTCACAAAAAGCACTCTTTCAAACCTGAGGAAAAAAACTTTAAATTTCATAAATATTTTTAATTATTTTTAAGTCATATAGAAGAAAATATGAAAATTAAAATGATGTGTGTGTATGTGTGTGCGTGTGTGTGTGTGTGTGTGTGTGTGTGTGTGTGTGTGTGTGTGTGTGTGTGTGTGTGTGTGTGTGTGTGTGTGTGTGTGTGTGTGTGTGTGTGTGTGTGTGTGTGTGTGTGTGTGTGTGTTTTTTGTGCTTTAGATGAAAATGACAAGCTCCATCTGTCCCGCCGAGTGAAAACATCACTAGCACGAATGTGTATAAATGTCGGTTGAATGTGAATATTTTTCTCAGATTTTTTTTTCCATGTCCAGGCATGTAATAAATTAAGCTAAAAAGTTTGATAAGCTTGCCATTTTTTTAATCCTAAAAGAGATCCCCAAAGAATCGACATTTTGAGCCTATTAAAGCAGAGCCCCCCCCTCCTCCCCTTGATTAATTAAGTAGTACTTAAAAGAGAAAAACAACTCTTGTACTCTAGCATAGATATAAATTTAGTGTCGTACTTTTGCCCAACATAAGAAATCAAAATTACCTGGCAAGTACGAAATAAAATGAAAATATTTTCATATATAATACTTGAATCAAATATTCGGAATATGCGAAATGAACTCAAAAGATTTATTTCTTTGACTGCCATATTCGGATTGTGATGTACCCAAGTTTAAATGAAAGATTTCTTAGCAAAAAACGAAAGTCTGCTATTCAGTTACAGAAATTGGATGCTCCTTACTGTCACGAATTTCTGTTTTTGACAAAAAAAGGAAAAAAAAAAAAAGAACAGTATGCATTTTTTAAGAAAATAAGATTTGAACTATTAGCTTTCAAACTATTTTTAGTCACGAAGTAGTAAAACATTATAGTTATTTTGTATACGTGCAGATCACTATTAAATTTACTACTTTTAAGAGTTTCAAAATATATTTGACGTTTGTAGGAGTTATTTACCTTTAAAGAATATGCAAATGTAATTTAATATTTTCTTCATTTTATCTCATAAAATCGCGCATTAAATACAGAAAAAATATTTTTAAAAAAAACACAATACACTAAAATTGAATTGATACACCTTTAAAGTTGTAAATAAAAGCTGAACTCAACATTTCTTTTATAATAAAGCCTGTAAAAAGTACAGAGATTTTCTTATTTGTTTTTATTCAGTAAATCACGAACATTTCAAAAATAAAAGCACATCAGAATACTTTTTTGTTTATTAATTGATTGAAACTGTAACTAAAATAAATCAAAATAACTTTAAGTTATACTAGCGTTACCCGCCACGGCTTCGCCCGTGGTAAAATTTAAAGGATTTTCGCTGCAATCGCTGTATTCATAATTAACGAATTTCAAAAATAAGTACAGCAATATAATGTTAAATTTAGATTTTATGTTACCATTGCTTATTAAAAAAACAAAGACATTTGCCTTGAATTAGTGCGCCAGTTTTCTGGCAAACTTTTTCAGTGGTTTGGAGTTGAGTCAAAACTTGATATTTCTTGAAAGTTAAACTATGTTAATACTACTTGATAGCAGTAGTTTACATAAACTCTTCATGAATTTGGCATAGCGTTAAATCTGCGGCTGAACATTTGAGATCAAGTCATGACTTGAACAATGGTGAGTCATGGAAATTACATGGAACACTGTTTGTAGTTGTTTGTTCGCACGTATGTGGTTCTTTTAACTTTCAATGAGTTTAGCATATATGCTTGGCAGCAGCAGAATACTTATATGAGGCTTTTAAATTGGAGTATTACTGGAAAAAATCCGTACGCTGTGACATGTAGATGAGCATTTTCATAACTTTTGAGACAATATGACATTTTCTTGTACGTTGGTTAGCGATATGTATCGCTTGAGCGACATATCTTGACAGAAAAATAATTAAAAAAACAGTTGGTTCTCTATTTAACCACTCTCAAGGGACGAAAAAAATTGCCCTTAAGTAGAAAATATGTTGTAATAGAAGTTTTGAAAAATTTACAATGGAATGTCTGGGACCACAATAAGTAGTCTTTAAATAGAGATAGTCGTTAAATAAAGCATTGTTAAACAGAGAACCAGCTGTACAGCTAAATGGTGCAAAAGAATTGTGATTAAAAACTGGTAAGAATAATGATTTTTAATTAAAAAAAATAAGCGGAGTTATTGACGTGCAGAATAAATACACTAACTGCATTTTCAAATTAAACATAAGTAGATATGAGTAAAAATTAAAGTCAGAGAACAACACCAAATGAGTGGCAAAATGTTTTAAAAAGTAAACTTTATTGAATGACTACCCTGACCTGAATTAAAATGGTTTTGGGAGTAAGACTCTTCACAATAACTAATTGACTTTAATAACTGAAATTGAAGATGAGAATTGTCATAAGTTTAAAGATTAAAAGTTATTTTTTCCTTTTTTGGAAAATGGTTAAAATTCATCTTAATGTTGCAAAGGAATTTGAATTAAAACCAGTAGGGGAAAACATTTTTGAATAAAGAAACTTATGTGAAGTTGTCAGTCTGCAAAAAAATCATTGCAAATACTTCACTTGATTGCAATACTTCATTTGCAAATTAAACATCAGTAGGTATGAGAAAAGTTTAAAGACAAAAAACAATGACAGATAAGTAGTGCAAGAGAAAATATTTTCCAATAAAGAAAAGTTTGTAGAACTATTAGCAGTCAAAAGAATGATGTTTACTTCATTTACACAAATTAAACAACTGTGGGTGTAAGCAAACTCAAAGTACAGACAATAGTGACAGGTTTTTAGTCCCCCCCCCCCCCCACCTTCCCTGTGGTTAAATGGATTTGGGTGCAAGATTTTTCCCAAAGCTCTTTTAATCCGCTGAAGCAGTGTCGAAAATTGCTTTTTTTTTTATAAATGCAAACTTTGCACACATTTCATGACCCCCCCTCCTCCCCCCTCTATATGAAAATGGAATTTGGAGCATGACTTTTGGTAAAAACTCCTGTTGGCTGGAACAGAGTCAACAATTGATCTTTCTTGAAATGCAAACAAAGTCATTACTGCTTCATGTACTTTCCTTTAACTGGAGATGAAAATAGTAAATAGTTCAATCAGAAGCTGAATTATTTGAGAGTAGCGACCTTTGGGTAAGCAATTCTTGATTTCAATGATTTTGAACCATGGAGATAAAAAAACACCCATTTGTACTTGTCGATTCTTATGTGTTTCTTCAAACTTTCAGTGGGTTTAGCATATCTACTGGGCAGCACCAGAATACTTGACAGACTTTTTTGGTAGGAGTATTACATAACACAAAATCCATAAGTTTGCCACAAAAAGGCGATTTCTTAGACAATTTGGTTTTCAAATGGAGGGGGGGGGTATAAACACATCTTGGCAGAAATATAATTGGAAAAATTTTCTTTACATTACAAAAAAGTGGGAGACAAAACCTGCAAGGGAAAATAAATTTGAACAAATTAAGCATCAGTACAAAGGAGCAAATAAGATAGTCAGATAACAAACAGGTAAGTGGCGAGATGCTTCAAAAAAAAAAAAAAAAAAACTTATAATTGCTTGACTCTTTGCCCTTTCCCACTCTTATGTGTTAAAGTGGATTTCGGAGCAAGATTTTCTGAAAAAACTCATGTAGTGTGTCAGAGCAGAGTCAAAAATTGATATTTCCTGAACTGTAGACGTACCGTATATGCTCGCGTATAGGTCGATCTCGCGCATAAGTCGACCCCCTTACTTTTTGAAGGAAAATCGGTAAAAAATAATAAATATAAGTCGAGACCGCACTTTCTGAAACGATCGGGAACGTTTTGCTGCGATTTTTGAACATAAATGTTTTGAAAAGAATAAAAATGAAATGCACTGAACATTCTTGTGTTAAAAACAGCCCGATTGTTATTCTTTTTCACAAAAAGGGTTTATTTTTGCGATCGCGATTTTTGTAAATCGGTACCGATCTGGAAACGTTTTACCGCGATTTTTGAATATAAACGTTTTAAAAAGAAGGAAAATGAAAAATAGTGGGCATTCTTATGTTGAAATTAGCACGATTGTTATTCTTTTCACAAAAAGGGTTTCATTTTTGCGATCGCGATTTTTGTAAAGGGTTCGATTTTACGATCGCGGTTTTTGTAAGGGTTCGATTTTGAGGTTACAATTTTTGCTATCTGTTGCTTTTATTTTGCAATATTATCAATGAAATTTTGCGATGTATTCATATTACATTCTGCTTCAAAAAGATAAACACCATCAATCGGAAAATTCGCCAATACGGCAATTCCCGCACTTTTTACGCTGTCGGTCGTTAATTATAATTATTTATTCTTTATTTCATAATCAAATCATGCAAAAATACAGTAGAATGTATGAGTATTTACCTCTTTAGCGTTTGTTTAAAATAGTTGGACTCTGAATCGAAAAAAATCTTCTGGTTGTTGTTCGGGAAAAATTTTCGGAAATTCTGCCCCGCGTATAAGTCGACCCCCTAACTTTCAACTTCATTTTTTGGACTAAATTTCTCGACTTATACGCGAGTATATACGGTAGTTACTACGGTTTCGTAGCAGTAGATTCTTGCGAGTTTCTGTAAACTCGTGCTGGATTTGGCTAATAGTTAGATCAGCATCTGATTTTTTGAGAGTAGCGACCTTTGGTTAAGCAATTCTTGATTTCAATGTTTCTGAGCTATGGAGATAAAAATAACACCCATTTGTACTTGTCGATTCTTATGTGTTTCTTCAAACTTTCAGTGAGTTTAGCGTATCTGCTGGGCAGCACCAGAATACTTGACTGAGACTGTTTGGTAGGAGTATTACATGACACAAAATCCATAAGTTTGTGCCACAAAAGGCGATTACTCAGTTTTTCAGAAAGTATGATATTTTCTTCGAAAATTGTTTTCCACATGTAATGGCTTCAGAAAATTAACACATCTCGGCAGAAATAAAATTTGAAAATTGATTTATTTGTTGGAGAGTTTGGAACAAAATCTGCAGGGGAAAATGTTTTTTAATAACGAAAGTTAAGTGGAGCTATTGACGTCCAAAAGAAGTAAACTAAATTCAGTTTCACAAACTAAATATTAGTTAGAATTTTTTTAGCAAAAATGAAAATGGCAGAACAATGTCAATTAAGTGTCGAGATGTTGAAAAAAAAAAAAAACTTAATTTCAATCTCCCGCTCCCCCTTCCGTACTAAAATTGTTTTTCGGAGGAAAAGATTTTTGCCAAAACTCTTGTAGTGGGTTGGAGCAGAGTCGAAATATGGATATTTCATGAAATTTAAACAAATTTAAAATGCTTCGTACCCGTAGATTCTTGCAAATTCTGTCAGCAGCTGAATAATTAAGAACATGGGCTTTTAGTTAAGCAATTTCTGATTAGAATGACTCTGGATAATGGAGACAAAAATTACACTAATTTATACATATGTATGCTCATGCCTTCATCAAACATTCCATGGGTTTCGCATATTCGCTGGGCAACAGCAAAATACTTGAAAAACACTTTTTAGTTGCTTTATTAGATAACACAATTTGGTTTTTAAATGGAGGGGGGGGGGGATATAAACACATCTTGGCAGAAATATAACTGGAAAATTTTGTTTTACATTACAAAAAAGTCGGGGACAAAAACGTCAAGGGAAAATAATTTTAAACAAAGAAAGTTCACAAAAGCTATTGATATTAAAAAGTATACTTACCGCAGTTGCGCAAATTAAGCATCAGTGAAAAAAAGCAAATAACATAGTCAGATAACAAACAGGTGAGTGGCGAGATGGTTCAAAAAAAAAAAAATAATAATAATAATAATTGCTTGACTCTTCGCCTTTTCTCACTTCTATGCGTTTAAGTGGATTTCGGAGCAAGATTTTCTGGAAAAACTGCTGTAGTTTGTCAGACCAGAGTCAAAAATTGATATTTCTTGAACTGCAGACGTATTTACTATTACTTCGTAGCTGTAGATTCTTGCGAGTTTCTGTAAACTCATAATGGATATGGCAAATAGTTTCAGCAGCAGCTGATTGTTTGAGAGTAGCGACTTTTGGTTAAGTAATTCCTGATTTCAAGAATTCTGAACCATGGAGATAAAAGTTAGACCCATTTCTACTTGTTGATTCTTATATGTCTCTTAAAAGTTTTAGTGGATTTAGCATATCTGCTTGGCAGCACAAGAATACTTGAATAGAACTTTTTAGTAGGTGTATTACATGGCTTCTTTCTCACCATTTCAGGAGACAGATCATACTACACCTGCCAATTTCCAGAGAGGATATTTACTCGTCTCCTTTGCTGGTTGCAGACGTCCTCAGGGTCAATGGTTTATTTGAGCTGGTCTGACCAGTTTGGAGATAAGAAGATGAAGTAGGAGTATTACATGACACAAAATCAATAAGTTTGTGCCATAAAAATGCGATTTTTCATAATTTTTCAATGCAATGAGTGGCGTAGTAGAAATTTCAAAAAGTAAATATTTTCACGTGTGATAAATGTATGTAAACCGCCACAAAAGAATTTTAGAAAGTAAATTGAAAATTTTGAAAGAAAAACCCTGGCGGAAAATTGATAAACAATGTTATCAGCTACTTACCAAATACTGGAAAACGTACTAATACTATAGTGCTAATACGAATTGAAGAATTTTTGTAAATAAATAATCCGCCAAATTAAGTAAAAGCGAAGAAAAGTTATTGCTCCAAAAACAAAGTAAATGTCAGGAAATTAAAAAAAGTAATCCAGCAAAAGAAGAAAATAAATCAGAGCGGAATGAACGAAATAAAGCGAATGACACTTACTTTGAAAACTGTAAATAAACGCACATGGCACATGCCAGAAGTTGGCAATTGATTTCACTTCAATCACAAAGAAAACCCCTTTGGAGTGCAAAAAAAAGAGGAGCGATACGTTGTGAATATAAGTTTTAAATAATGTTTTTTTTTAATTTAGGACGAATTTAAAAATTTCGGCTACGTCTTGCACATCATCAGTATGCGGAATAATTTTGTACCAATTGTCATAATCATACGTTGCGTAAATTTTCCAGGAGAGCGTTTGACCCGAATCCGTGACGTCATCAAACTTTGATTTTATATATATAGATGACACAAGTTAAGTATTAAAAATTAGTTACTATTGTTTTTTTTTCTGCCCAGCCACATTCCAGTCCCAATGTATAGTTTTTTTATATATATCTGCCGTTATTAAAAAAACATTATAAAACATGTTAACAGTTTTTATTTTTTCCTATTATTTTATTATGGAGGAAAAAGTTGCCGTTTGTTCTTCAAATGTTGTTAATTCAGTATGTTATATTCCATAATATTATTTTCTCCGTAATGGACGTATCTCGTAAGATACGTCAGTTACGGAGCCAAAAAAAAAAACATTATATAAATACCGCTTCTGAATATCTTCAAAAATTAACTGCATTTTTAGATGTAAAATTCATATTCTAAATGAAATTTCGTCAACGAAACTAGAATCTAAAGTAATTGAAGTTTTTACTGGTTGTTTTCTGCAGCAACTGATGCTTTTTTAACGGAATGGGGGAGTTTCCTTCAGTCAAAAGTATTACTTTTTTTTACTGAAATTGATAGAATGATATTAAAAAAAAAAAAAAAAAAAACATGGGCCGGAAAATACTTTAATTTTCCCAACAGTTTATTTATTATTATTTTTTTAAATACCCTACCTTGAAAACGGGGCGCGGTTTTTGTGACGTCATTGGTGCACCTACCAGCTCTTTGCTTGACTTTGCTCTACATACCATTTTGCTTGACTTGAGTTGTCCAATCGCAGGAATCGGTGACGTCACGACATTCGTCGCATCACTACAACCAATTGGATTTCGCGCTTACGTGCACCACTGACGTCATGCGTAGATGTTTTTTTCTTTTTTTTCGGAATAGCATCTGCGCACCGGTTAAAATAATTCATAAAAAATATATAACTGTGTCAAAAATATAAAAAAGGTAAATTCCTATGTTTTGAAGCATGTTCTTTCAGAAAAAAATACTTTTGAAATTTCGGAAACTCCCCCATTGCCCTGAGTTAATTGTCATCTCAAAAACATAGAAAACAATGCAGTAGAATGCCGTTAGTGACTAATTTCTAAAATGTTCCACTGTTGAGTGCGTAAAAAATCCTAAAAGTTATGCATCTCCATTAAAGAGGATGCGCTCCTTACACGTGTTTGAAAAAATTATCATACTGTTAATTATTATTTATTGCCTAAGTAATATAGGATGTTAAATCTAAAGCCATTAATCACGCAGCGTTCAAAACTCTTTTCGATGGTCGAGTGTGTGTGTGTGTTTCAGCAAATATTCTTTTCTTCTACACGAAGGTAATTACATGTCATATTAATAGTGGATCGTTCATCATTTTTAGCTGGATGAGGAATTGCGGTGAGATTTTTGGTTGGTAAAATCAAAACGTGCACATGGAATTAGAAAATAAAAGAAAATGAGTAAATCAATTCTTCAAGAATCAGAGTTTTCGATTTTGCAAAATGCTCTTTCAAGTTTTGACACTTGTTCTTGGGATGTTCTGTTGGATTGTTTGCAATTACTGAAAAACTTTAGTGACAGTTAATGGGCTACATAAACAAACTGCATAAAATAAATTTTATTGAAGTTTTCTATGGAGGAAGAAAGATTTTTCTACACTAGATGAATCAAGCAATCACTTTAACTTCTTTTAAGTTCAATTAGAGCTATAAAATTATGTATATAACGACACAATTTCTCTATTTTTTATTCTTTTTACAAAATATGTCTGTATTTAATTATAATTATTGTTACCCCCCCCCCTCTACCTTCATTTCTGGTATATTTATGTGTAATATCTATATTTCACAAAGAGTCAAAATGTCTTGCTTGGGCAATCTTGTAAACTGAGCAGAGTTATTCCAGGAATCAAGTACTGAGATCAAACTAAAACAAATAGTAATAACGGACCCTGACTGCCGACCTTACATTAAATGGAACAAATTTCGAAGTCACATATATTAGACCATTGGATTTTGACTTCTGAAATTAAAAAGAATATATATAAAAAATCGCCACCAGAGGAAATTTTGGCGCTGGGAAAGTATTACTCTGATTGTCGAAGAATTAAATGCTACTGACAAAATATGCATCCGTTTTATTTGCAAAAGTGATTTTTTTTCACAAATGTGGTTCATTATGATCACCATTGTGAAGTTACAAGAACTGCATACGATGCAAAACATTTTTCACGGCAGCTCACAACATATCAGAATTAATTTCTTTAACTTTTAGAGTTATGATATCTTAAAAACTTGCAATATCAGAAACATGTCTTTGATACACAACACTTTTCAGGTATCCCCCTAACCAAAAATCACATGGATTGAGATCAGGTGACCTTGGGGCCATACCACAGGAAATCAGCGGCTAAAGATTCTGCCTTCAGAGAAATGTTTCCACAAAACACCCTGCAGCGTAGGTCCAATGTGGGGTGGTGCACCATATCCTGCATGAATAAGGTAGAGTCGACACAACGTCGTTGCTGCAGTTATCGAACAACGGTGTTCAGTAGCATCTCAGCATACCTATTATTAGTAACGGTGCATGTAACTGGTCCACTCGAAAGATTTTCCTCATAAAAGTAAGGACCAATGATGAATAATGTTGTAAATCCACACCACACTGTAGCTTTTGGCTAATGAAAAGGTTCCTGCACCTAAACGCGCGAATTATTTGAGGCCCAAACTCGGCAGTTGTGCTTGGTTATACCACCGTTTAAATGAAAGTGTGCTTCGTCACTCCACAGCGTCTCACACTGCCATGTATCGTCAATTTTCATGCGTTTTAGGAATTTTGAAGAAAAATACAGTCGGATAACCGTATCTTGAAGAAGTAATTCTTGAGTGGAAGAGATTTTATCAGGATCAAGTTTTAGCTTCTGACGTAAAATCTTCCGCACCGTTGAGTAGGGAGATAAGCGTCTGCTGAGAAACTTCACGAGCACTACTAGTACCTTGCTCATTCTCCATCTCCTATTCACTAATCACATTTGCAATTTCGTCTACTCGTTGCTGATTAACTGCCTTGTGTCCCTGGCCTGGCTGTTGGGCTAAAGATCTAGTGTTGTTTCTTATATAAGTGATGCTCATTGGTCCTATTCTCAACTGCTTCAATCGCCGAAATTCTCGAAGGGTAGCATTGACAAGTATTTATTTCGCTGGTATTAGCTTCACTAACAAAGCATGTTCAGGCAAGGCTAGAGCCATCTAAAGGCAACTGGGCTCTATACTGATGATCGCTAAATGCAACGCATTTATGCATATTGTTGCACCATATATGGTTAACTGCACCGCTATTTTCTTTGTGGTGAATTTTATTTTTCAACAGGAAATTCTATGGTGATTCATATTAAAATTCATTTGCAAATAACAATCATTTTTTCTTAGCGAAATTGATTTGTGCAGTATTTTCTCAAATTCAATTCGCGATTTCCAAGTAATACACTTTTACAGTGACAAATTTTCTACTGGTGATGATTTTTTAAACTATTTTCTTTCTTTTTTCTTTTCAGAAATCAAAAAACCGTGGTCTAATATGTGCTCCCATGAAATTTGACAATGTTCAACCCAATACTTTGCGCTTGAGGGCTCCAAAAACCTCTCGTTAAGTTATGACAACCCTTTATTTAATTGTATTCGAGAGGACATGGTAAACACGGAAAATGAAAGATAATCCTTACTAGTAAAATTTGCGAGCTACAAAAGCAGAATAAAAAGAGAAGGTTGAAAATCCTTGGGCTAAAATAAAATGACAAGTATTTTAATTAATAATAAATAGAAACTGTCAACATATAAACATTTTAAATAATTGGAGTTTTTTTTCCTTCGTCAACAATGACATCGGTTTCCAATCGCGCAAATTAAGCCTTAGCCGCATTTGCTAAAAAACGTCATAAACTGAGTTCTTTGTGACATTGAAGTTTCAAACACATTCTGTCAGAAGCAGAAACATCTTTCTTTTGGTATGATTTTTTTTTTAATTAAGAAGTATATTTTCACTTCTAATATCTTCGTTGATTGATATTATTCGAAGACGTGATCTAGTTAAAGAACACTTTCGATCAACTTTACTTTCAAACAGAAAGAAAGCATTTGAAGTTCAGTTTATCCATTTAGGGTGACCGAGTACCACAGACAGACACACATCATGAATTTACTTACGAATATCTGATAACGTAAATCCTTTTTACGCAACGTAAATTAAGACTGAGTAATATAATAGAACAAACAAGTATTTCCAGACACCCAAATAAGTAACTTTAATGTCCCCATTTTGATTGCAGTGCAGTTCATTATACAATGATTTTTTTTTTTTTTGAATGTAAGAACCAGATACAGGATTTATTTAAATTTTTTTCGACCGAAAATTTCTCCTTTATTTGATTCGCGTAATTAAAAAAAATATCATTTAATTTAATTAAATGTTTGCATCAATTCAAATAGCACAGAAAAAATGTGTAATTTTGAAGGTATCTTACTATCATATGAAAGAAAGAAACCTATTATCAGTGATCTGGAGTAGCTAAAAGGAGTAAATAGAATAACAAAGGAATAGACGGCATTCTTTGTCGTATCTGTAATAATCCCTCTGAGATTTTTCGCTACACATTATAGTCATCTAAAAGAAAATAACAGGAATGACAACTGGAGCATTTCCTCCAAAAACGAAAATTTCTCTTAATTGCACAGAATAAACTTCTCCTTGAGTATATCTACGTATCTTGAAAGTACACTTAAGGGTTTAAGGATGGGGCCTTATGAAAAAAAAAGAAAAAACCGCTAGAGATTCGTCGAATGTTTTATGCTTACAATTTTAAGAAAAAAAATGTTTCAATACTCAAGTACACTGCTCAAAGTAATGAAAGAATATTGTTTTATATATAATAAAGACCTTTGGTAATTTTTCAAAACTATTACAAAAATGCTTTTTATAGTTTCTCACTGAAAAAAAAATACTGCTATTTTATTTTGAGTTTCTTATTTACTTTGAAATTTCATTTGAAAAATGAAATCATCATTATTGAATAATTGTACAAATGAAGTGTTTTTTCTGCAGAATTTATTTTTATTATAGTTATTGCAAGCTTAATTTCTTTACAGTACACCTCTCCTTCAAACTTTTAATGCTACTAAAAAAAAAAACACGAAAATTCTACAAATATGTAAGTACCAAACTTCATATTTAACACATGTTGTACATGTCCCCCCGTAAGAGAGAAATTTCAAAAGTACTCCTTCGAATGCACGTATATGAGTAAACTCATCTATCCAGATTTTTTTTTTCCTTCATTGAAAAACTGAGTCATATTTTGTTAAAAAACATTTTTAATGTTAATACCCTTTTAACGTCTATTGTAACAAAAATCAAGAGAATATAGAACATGAATTTATATTTTATTGTCTTTACTAGCTGCGTAGCCCGGCGTTGCACGAGCTTTAATGTAGTGCAGACAGTTTGAGAAAACTACTCGCCGCCAAGGCGTCTCGCCTTTAAAGTAGCTAGGAAAGTTTCAACAAACTACTCGCCACTAAAGCGACTCACCTTTAAAGTAATGAGGAAAGTTGAAACAGCCTACTCGCCGTCAAGGTTGCTCGCCTTTACAGTAGCGGGGAAAGTTTCAACAAACTTCTTCCCGCTAAGGGGAGGACACCCCGCCAATTTCCACTTACCGACACGGCAACAATAAATCGTAAGCGATCGTCGTCATCCGACATTGGAGCACGCAAAATGCATAAAAATATGCTATGTGCTTTTTCATCTCCCGATTCAAGGACGATTGTGTCGTCTCCGACCGACAGATACCGTTTGTCGTCCCATTCGTGTCGGATGGCATCCATCTCGCCTTTTAAATCGGGACGACATTCAGTTATCTATTTACTTTCTTCGAAACATAGCAATTGCGTTTAAATTCGTTCTCTCTGCATTAATAAATATGAGCTTCCATTTGCAAATGATTATTAAAAGATGAAGCAATAAAATAATTGTATTCATTTTATTTTGTACTGTGTTTCATTCTTGTTGCTCGGACGATTTTTAATGCTGCAAAAAGCTCAAATGTTCATTCTGATAGTGTTGCCGCCGCAGAGCGATAAATAGCAAAACTATTCGCCGAGACATTTCATTTTGATGCAGCAAAATGAAATGTACCGTAAGGGCGCTTTTACACTTACCGACACGGCAACGATAAATCGTAAGCGATTGTCGTCATCCGACATTGGAGCACGCAAAATGCATTAAAATATGCTATGCGCTTTTCCATCTCCCGATTCCAGGACGATTCTGCCGTCTCCGACCGAACGCTGTCGTTTGTCGTCCCATTCGTGTCGGATGGCATCCGTCTCTCCTTTAAAATCGGGACGATACTCATCCATCTGTTTACTTTCTTCGAACTATATAGCAATTGCGTTTAAATTCGACATCTCTTTATTAATAAATATAAGCTTCAATTTGCAGACGATAAACAAAAGATGTAGCAATAAAACAATTTTATTCATTTTAGTTGGTATTTTGTTTCATTATTGTTGCTCAGACGATTTTTAATGCAACAACAAAAAAAAAAAAAAAACTCAAGTTTTCATTCTGACAGTGTTGGCGCCGCCGAGGGATAAATGGCGAATCTATTCGCAAAGAAGCGATGGTGTCAACGAAGAGACGATTGACAACGAAACATATTTGTTAACGAATTCTCTTCATTATAACGAAATGGGGATACACTCGCTTAGTACTAAAGAGCACTACAATTACAAAAACAAAACAAAACTATATTGCGACGACCAACTTATATCATGGCGAACTGTGGACTTAATTTTAAAAAGTTCTATGGCAAACTTTTGGGAGTTAGATCTGCCATTTATCGCTCTGCAATTCCAGCAGATAGTATGCGTTTCGTTCTTAGTAAACAAGGTGAGTGAGAATGTAATAAAGTTGTGAATATCATGCACTCAATATCGTATTTTTCATTTGTTTTCTTTTTCTGGAAGTAAAGTAAATATAACAGTCGTAATCTGATAAATGGAGGAGCCATAATAATATACGTGTGAGCACAGTGCTATCTCGAAATGAAATGCGATGGAAAATGACCCGTTCGGAGAAACGATATCGTTTGAGTGGAAAAGCAGTGCTATAAACGACACGACACGGTACTTATCGTTGCTGTATTACCGTCCGACTTTCGTCGTTGTCGTGTCGTCAAGTGTAAAAGCGCCCTAAGGGATGGTGTTCAACAAGAGACGATTGACGACGTAACATATTAATTAACGAATTATCTTCATAACATTGAATGAGGATGTACCCGTTTAGTACTAAAGAGCACTATAATTACGAAAACAGAACAAAACTACAATATTGCGACCCGCGACTATATCATGGCGAACTGTGAACTTAATTAAAAAAGTTCTATGGCAACCCTTGGGAGTATTAGAGTGCTTGCCGAAAAGATTCTCCATTTATCGCTCTGCGGCACTAACATAACGAGGTGGAAATGTAACAAAGTTTTGAATATCATGCACTCAATACACCGTCTCTTCATTTGTTTTCTTTTTCTGCAGAGGTAAAATAATCATAACAGGCGTAATCTGTTAAATGGAGGAGCCGTAATAGTATACGTGTGAACACTGTGCTGTCTTGATATGAAATGAGGTGGAAAATGGCCCGTTAGGAGAAACGATATCGTTTGAGTGGAAAAACGGTGCTATAGACGACACGACACCGTACTCATCGTTGCAATATTATCGTCCGACTTTCGTCGTTGTCGCGTCGTCAAGTTGAAAAGCGCCCTAAAGCGGCTCGATAAAAAGCTTTCCTGCATCAAAAAGTCAATCGAATTATTTGCACATGCTTCTTCTGAAATAGAACGATGTCAAGTAGCACATAATTAACACTCTCCCTAAATAACAAATAAAATTCCTTACCAGAAACAATTATTTCCAAGCCGCTTTCTTCCTGTAAAAATAATTGCAAAATTCTAAACGAAAAAGTTGTTTTAACATGTGGATCGCAGCTAAAAAAAGTCCCTGCTAAAAACAGCGATTGCAATTTTATTTAAAAACACATTTTCAAAATGGTATCAGAGAAAAAATATTAGTCATTAATTAGAATAAAAACAATTGTTAGAACTTTGTTGCAACACGTATTTAAAATGTCAACAGAAAGAAATAACTCTTTAATTCTAAAAAGTTCAATAATTTGACTAACGTTTTAATTTAATTTGGCAACGGAAAGAAATAAAAGTCTTAGAATTTTTAATAGTTTAATAATTTAATTAACGTTTTTATTCAAAATGGCAACGGTAAGAAATAAATGTCTTTTAATTTTAAATAGTTCAATAATTTAATTAACGTTTTAATTCAAAATGGCAACGGTAAGAAATAAATGTCTTGGAATTTTAAATAGTTCAATAATTTAATTAACGTTTTAATTCAAAATGGCAACGGAAAGAAATAAATATCTTGAAATTTCAAATAGTTCAATAATTTAATTAATGTTTTTATTCAAAATGGCAACGGAACGAAATAAATATCTTAGAATTTAAAAAGTGCAGAACATTTAATTAACGTTTTAAATAATATCTCAGCTAATTAACGTCGTAGAATTAGGCGGTTGGTCTTATTGTCTTCCTTAGAAAATTTCGAGTCGAATGGTCTACTGGTACTATGTTTGATTCTCTACTCTCGGTGGTTTTTGATGAGTTTAAGCTTCAGACGGACAGACAGACAAACAGACAGACAGACAGACAGACGCGAACAGATTTTAATAGTATTAATAGATTTCACGAGAAATAGGCTCCCCGAAACCGAGGTCTGGTTACGGGGTGTATGTATATTGTGTGTATGTATATATATATATATATATATATATATATATATATATATATATATATATATATATATATATATATATATATATATATATATATACTGCTCAAAACAAAGTATTTTGTGTGTTTTATATAAAATAAAAGTTCACGAGGAGGACAAAAAGCTTCGTTTCTGAAGTCGAACTTAAAATTAGTTTACTCCGGGACATTTGTAACTGCTTTCTTCTATTTTCTACAAAAAAAAAAAATTTTTTTTTTTTTTTTTTTTTTTTTTTTTTTTTTTTAAATACATGTTTTGAGCAGTGTGTTACATTTCAGCAATCGAGCTTATTCAGTAGGGATGATATTTAATTCTTAAAAACCTATCACTTATCTGTAGAGTGTGAAGATTTTTTACGCAAACATTAGAAAATAGTGAAGTAAATAGCTCGTATGTCACTTTGGAAGAATATTTTGCGGAAGCGTATGAGACATCTGTGTCTATAGCAAACCGCAGACTACACCAGGAAACGTAATTGCTTTCAAAATACTTGCAATGTACTAATAATCTCATAAATATTTGGATCACTTCCAACAAAACCTACATTTAATTTTCAACTAAAAGTAATTTCGAATTAAAGAAGAAGCATAATAGAATGGATACAGATGTATTTCATTTGCAATGTTTAGAAGAAAATTATTTAAAAATTACATCATTGTTTAAAAAGTATCTCATTGTAATTGTTGTTATTATCATAATTGTTATTATTAATTTTATTGATATTGTTGTTGGCGTTGCTGCTACTAATGTTGTTACTACTATTACTATTGTTATAGCTACGATTGTTATTATTGTTCCTAGCTGTATTAGGAATAATAATAATAATATATATATGTGTGTATATATATATATATATATATATATACACACATCTGTGACTAGTTTCAGAAAAGCATTAAAAAGTTGCCCAAGCAGTGAGAAAAAATGTGTGTTGCTTGCCATTTTCTTAATCAGACAACGAAATTTTCTTTCCTGATTAATATGAATAGGGTCAGCAGCATAATTGCAATGCCAAGTCGTTAATGTTTTTATCACAGCCTGCATTCTAATAAACCTTTTTTATTTTCAGCAAAACGTAATTACCCGTTAGAGAATAAAAGCGCGCTATTCATCACTTTTATTAGCACGGGGAACTCCCCAAAAATTCATGAGGCATAAATTAATGGGAAAACAAAGAAATTTTCTACTTACGATTAAATTTATTGGGCAAAGAAAACTCATCTCTCTTATTGCATTCTAAATAATAGGATTGTTTCTTGTATATTCAGCTTACTAAAGCTGTTTAGTATGAGGATACGAGGTTCTAAGCGACAATTGATTTCATTAGCCATTTTAAAAGTGTTAATTAAATTGCTTATAAAGGTACATTTGTCATTTTTGGAAATCTAGACAATAATACCAAGAGTTATATTATTAAAACTAAATCATAAAATTAACTTAAAATAATCACCCGAAACTGTTGTTCGTTACTTTGCGTACACGAGTATTAAATCAATTATGTATTAGTCTGCATTATCTGATAAATTAAATATGTTGTCTTAAAAGTAGAGCAATTTGAGAGATTTTTTTTGACCAATTAAAGTTTTCGCTATCTAAGCATTGCAGCAAAGCGATTTCCCAGTGTTTCTAAACTCGAAAATTTTGCTTAAATTATTTACGTTTAAAATTTTTTAATACTAAATATCATAAAAAAACTCTGTACTGTATCTAACTTTAGTAAAAGAGGAATGGTTTGCGTAGTAAAAAATGTGAGAAAATGAAAAGTATTTACTGTAATATATGCGGTTGGGATACGTTTTCAAAAAATCTGATTCAACATATACATATCAAAACATGCATTAAGACGTAAAAATTGTAGAATAGTTCTGGTAAACATTATTGTCTAGTCGTTGTTAAAACTTTTTTCTTAAAAGAACAAGCTTCAAGAATTGAAATCACCAATAATTTAAACTCGTGCCTATTGAAGACCGTTTTTTTTTTTTTTTTTGTTCTGGCAGGTAATATTTATAGGTTCCCTTTTTCTTCTCATTTTTTTAGATGTATTTAAAATAAGATCTTCTACATTTGAAAAGATAATATTATTTATCTGGGTGTCTTAATTAATCATTACTTCAAGTTTAGTTGATAGTGCAGCATAGCTATTAACCAAACCAATAATGCTTAGGTTACCTTTCCTCTAACGCTTAGGCTTAATGCTTTGATCAATGAATCTATTTTAAGCAAATCAAAGAAGTTTTTTCTGCCCTTACATAAAAGTTTGGAAAAGACTCCCTTTAGAGTATGCTATTCAGTTTTGGTCTCCTTATCTTAAAAAAGATGTTAATTAAATAGAAAGGGTTCAAGGTAGGAGGAGATTCGCAAATGGTTTTTATAATTTAGACTATACCAGACTAGGCTTAGAATGCTTAACATGTCTCGTCTTGAGCAAAAGAGAGACAGAGAGGACATGTTTCAGTTGCCTAAATACTATTTTAGTTAGGGTTTTAGGCACTTGGAATAGCTTACCGGAAGACGCTGTTGTGATCAAGTAAGAAGAAAGTTTTAGAACGGCCATTAGTCTTTATTGGCGACTGAAAATTGACTATTAAAAGCTCAAAGCCTCTTACTCATCGTCACATTTGTAGTTGTATTTGCATTCGTATGATTAACTGTAACTCGAAAAACGTGCATCTTGTTGAACTTGCTATCTTGTACTTCAAACGGTTGATTATTCTCGTTTAATATTTTACTGCAGTTTTACTTCTCCTCTAGAGCTTTTTCTAACGTCGAAGATAATTAACATTTTAGTGATTAAACTCATCAGTTTTTTTTAACCACACGATCAATGAATTATCAGCAAAATTTTCAGAAAAAGAAAACCAACCTGAAAACTTGTTTTAAAATTTAGATTCTATCCCCATTGTTTTGGCGGTAAATTTTGAAAATATTCCATCTTTCGCGCTTGAGATCTATTTTTAACTTTAATATACGTAATAGAACATACCTTATTTATTTTGAAAAAAACTAAAACTTTATCAACAACATGATAATTCTTAGCAACTGTTAATTTTTTTTTTTTAAATCAATGATTATTTTTCTTATTTATGAATTATCTCGATCTTTTTTTGGCCTTTCCGTAATGCATGTCAGAAGAAGAAAGAACATACTATATGGTTTTTTTTCTTTAGTTTATATGAAAACAATGGCTAAGAAATAAATTCTGTTTCATCATAAGTTAAAAAATATCGTTTGAGTTAAATACCAAATATATCTAAACCAAAGTTTAAAAGTGTATTGCTAATACACTCATAAAAAGCTTTGCAGTTCAAAAATTTCACAAATATAGTGTTATTCGAACTCAAGTAATTAAAATGACATTGAATGAATACGATATATGTTTTTTGTCGAAAAAAAAATTCAACTTAAAGCTTCATTTTTTTAGAGCGTTAAGGAGATCTAGGGTGATTAGTAATTCACAAAGCAATGCTCTAATTTAAGAGGATATTAGTAGAGATTAAGAAATATGTAAGCTTTTGAGCTTTCTACAAAGGAATCAAAACATTTTTACTTGTTAGCTAACAAGAGAAACAGTTCTTGTTGAAAGTGTTTTAATGTATTTATAGGAGTAATTTATGTTCAAAGGACCTGGCTGGTTATTGTGTGTTATCACGACTTTATTTGTGTTTCCTGGTTTTTGACAAAAACAAAAGTTGCCCGCAAATATTCTTAAAATTGAAGGTTTTCTTATTTGCGATAAAGAATTAAGAATTCTTTTAAAAATATCGTTCTTTTTCCGGATGAAATAATTTTAATTCCGACGTTAAATCGAAGGCCAAAATTATGTTTAGTATCTTTTGAAAGGAAAAACTATTCATTGTGTCTCGGTTTTAAAATGAGTAAAAATCTATTAAAGTACTCTCTAGGTCTGTAAATCCCTTTTTAAAAATGCTGGAACAGCTAATATTGAAATGATGAAGGACATGGAACGTAGTAGCGTTCAACGATTTGCAAAGCTTATTTTTTTTTATCGTTATGGCTATTCTTGCAGCAATACCAATTACGTTACAGGGCTGTATTTTGTCACCCACAACTGTTTGTGTCTTGTGACCAGCTCTCAAATTTATCAGTAACATTTTTTTGCGTTTCCCTTTGGTGCAGGAAGAAAAATACTTATATTTCGAACTGGAGTACAAACATTAGCTGTAAATTTATTTCTTTGCCAAATAGTTTCTTTATCTCTTTCAATAAATATGTCAGGATTATCAGGATTTTTGCTAAATGAAAATTTGCTTTTACTGTCATAATCACTAAAGTTTTCTTCATTGCTAAACCTTCATCGTCTGAAATGGCACATATTCATCACTTTTTCCATCGTTTGGTAATTAGCTAAAATGCTTCATCTCTTGCTCATTATGGAATCGGCATCTTTTCTTTGTTATAGGTAGTGCAAAAGCAATTGAAAAATATGAATTTTGCTTGGACAGAACTACATAATCATTGTGAACGACAAACTTGTAAACTGAAAATCATGGCTAAAAGAAGGATTGCTGACAACTACTTCTTGTTCACAAAATGTTTCGAAATTCTTTCAATGGAACCGACTCCAAACACCTGTTCCGTTCCGAGAACTTTACTGACGTCAGTACTCGCGTGCGGTCGTAAAAGACTGCAATCGTAAGAGCGCCCCTAGTTTAAAAGAATTAAAAGGATTTAAGAAAATTCCAACCACACCTTCCTATCAATCAAAGGCACACTGGCATCTATCCAAAAGATGGTTTCCTTATCTGTCCATGAAATTCCAAGAAATGGAAACAAAAATGGCTGGGGGGTCGGTTTTGATCCCGCGCGAGCTCTCGCGTGTTAAAACAAAATAGAAGATTTTTGAATACTATTGAAGGATCTGTCGTTTATTAAAAATATAAAATAAAGAAAAGACAGAAAGAAAAAAAACAACATAATTTTGTGCATTACTTCTTTAATGTGTTTAAAAGTTTCGAAAACTTTTCTTTATTTCTTATTTTTTAAAATCCGGATATAATTTTTTGCCAAACCGGAATGACTTAAAAATAATGCAAGTTTTGAAACACTATCCTTTTTTTTTTTTTTGCAATTTTGTAACACATTACAAAATGAAGTACTGAGAGTGGCTGTCGCTATCTATTCAGTCAAATCCCATCTTTAACGGAAAATTGGAAACAATAGCTTTTTGTTTCCAAATGATCTTTGAAAACTTCGTTAAGCGACTTAATAAGATAACTCATCAAAAACTAAATGAGATTTTGGGACACTACTATAAGAAAGAAAAAAGCAAAGCAAAATTTAAAGCTGCACGAGCTAATTAGCTAAAAAAAAGATGATTGGGCATCAAATTTAATTTAAAATTTCAGCCATTAGTTTGAGGCAAATACTTATATGCATTAAATTTTGTTTAAACTATCATAGGATCTATCAATTTAACTTTGGTCATATTTAAGAAGATGATTCTACAATAATGCTATATACACCAAAAAATTATGTTGCTTTTTTTTTTTTTTTTACGTTTTTATTGCTAGAAGGTAAGACCTTTTTACGGTTCCTATTATAATAAAGACAAAAAAATAGAATATCTTATTTTCTAAAAAAATCAATCCATGCAGAAATGATTAAATTAAATTTACTCCAAAATCGTTATATCCTTAAGAAAATGTTAATAAATCTGACAAAAAATTTCATTTTTCATACGATTGTATTGATTTTTTAAGCAAAATCTTCAGTTCTCTTACATCTTATTGGATTTCTTTATGACGCAAGATAGTTCGTTTCAATAAATCAAAATTAAGCCGAAGGTAAGAGTTTTATTTCATGGTTTACTTTAGTATAAAATATGAGGAAGATGTTTTTAGTTATTATTTTCCCCTGCACTTACTTTTTAACTAGCTGTGCCAAAATCTAACAGTAAAGTAATCATTACAATGTTCCATTATATTTTTAAGACAGTCCTTAGTACTATTTGTTTTAATTAAATTTAAGTGATAAATGTATTTATTTCTCTAATGCTATTTTGATTATTTGATACAGAAAAGGGAATAAATTACAAATGTCGTACTTTTATGGATATATAAAACTATTCAAAGCTACAGTTCTTTAAAATGTTTGTTGATGGCAAGGAAACACTAAAAATATTTCATAAATAAGGTTGAGTTTTGTCATCATATAGTTTTTAGCCTACTTTCCCGTTAAAAACAAAATAAAGACGAAAAAAGTATTAAAAGTAGCTTAATGCATCTAAAAAATAGCAGTCCAAAAAATATCGCAAAGTAAAAAGAAATATCGCCAAGTCCAAAAAATATCGCCAAGTTAAAAAAATAAAAAGGTAAATTGAATATCGAAAAATTAAAAATTTGAAAGTAGGGTATTGAGATGGGGAATTTGTGTGTGTGTCGGTCGGTCGGTCGGTCGGTCGGTCGGTCGGTCAGTCTGTCGGTCTGTCTGTCCCCCCCTAATAACTTTTGAATGAACAGTCCGATATGAACAAACTTTTTTTTGTTCGAAAGATCTTTTCAAGGATATTTCATTCCCGCATCTACATTTTCGATTTGAACAATTTTTCGTTCAACATTGAACCGTTCAAACAAGCTGTCACCCCTAATAACTTTTGAATGAACAGTCCGATTTAAACAATTGTTTTTTGTTCGAAGCATCTCGGGAAGGATACTTTATTACCGTATTTAAATTTTCAATTTGAACATTTTTGGTTCAACATTGAACCATTCAAGTAACCTTTCCCCACCTAATAACTTTTGAGTGAACAGTCCGAATGGAATAAACTTTTTTTTGTTCGAAAGATCTCGGCGAGTACAGCTCATTCCCATATTTGATTTTTCGATTTGAGCATTTTTTCGTTCAACATTGAACCGTTCAAGCAACCTTTCCCCACCTAATAACTTTTGAGTGAACCGTCAGAATGGAATAAACTTTTTTTTGTTTGAAAGATCTCGGAGAGGCTTTCCCATACATTCCCATTTTTCGCTTTTTAATTTGAACCATTTTTCGTTCAATATTGAACCGATCAGAAAAAAAAAAATTAACATTAGCGTCTACGGGGAATTTAAGTTGAATGTTGATCCTGAACATAAAGTCAGATTTCCTTCAAACTAACTTTGTAAGAAAATGGTTTTGATAAATAATGTTTGTAACGTACTTTTCTGACTCTGATTCCGACTCCGCAAACATGGCGGAAATGCAGGCTCAGAAAAAAAAAATTACTGACTGTGCAGACGATTTTTTGTTTATTTATTCATTTGTTTTATTTTATTTATTACTAGCGTTACCCGCCACGGCTTCGCCCGTGGTAAAATTTAAAGGATTTTCGCTGCAATCGCTGTATTCATAATTAACGAATTTCAAAAATAAGTACAGCAATATAATGTTAAATTTAGATTTTATGTTACCATTACTTATTAAAAAAACAAAGACATTTGCCTTGAATTAGTGCGCCAGTTTTCTGGCAAACTTTTTCAGTGGTTTGGAGTTGAGTCAAAACTTGATATTTCTTGAAAGTTAAACTATGTTAATACTACTTGATAGCAGTAGTTTACATAAACTCTTCATGAATTTGGCATAGCTTTAAATCTGCGGCTGAACATTTGAGATCAAGTCATGACTTGAACAATGGTGAGTCATGGAAATTACATGGAACACTGTTTGTAGTTGTTTGTTCGCGCGTATGTGGTTCTTTTAACTTTCAATGAGTTTAGCATATATGCTTGGCAGCAGCAGAATACTTATATGAGGCTTTTAAATTGGAGTATTACTGGAAAAAATCCGTACGCTGTGACATGTAGATGAGCATTTTCATAACTTTTGAAACAATATGACATTTTCTTGTACGTTGGTTAGCGATATGTATCGCTTGAGCGACATATCTTGACAGAAACATAATTAAAAAAGCAGTTGGTTCTCTATTTAACCACTCTCAAGGGACGAAAAAAATTGCCCTTAAGTAGAAAATATGCTGTAATAGAAGTTTTGAAAAATTTACAGTGGAATGTCTGGGACCACAATAAGTAGTCTTTAAATAGAGATAGTCGTTAAATAAAGCATTGTTAAACAGAGAACCAGCTGTACAGCTAAATGGTGCAAAAGAATTGTGATTAAAAACTGGTAAGAATAATGATTTTTAATTAAAAAAAATAAGCGGAGTTATTGACGTGCAGAATAAATACACTAACTGCATTTTCACAAATTAAACATAAGTAGATATGAGTAAAAATTAAAGTCAGAGAACAACACCGAATGAGTGGCAAAATGTTTTAAAAAATAAACTTTATTGAATGACTACCCTGACCTGAATTAAAATGGTTTTGGGAGTAAGACTCTTCACAATAACTATTTTAGAGAATTGAAACAGTCAAAAATTACTATTTCTTGATATGTACACAAAGTTAAGATGGCGTCGTATCTCTAGATTCTAAGGAGTTTCTGTAAGCTCCTGATGATTATTTGAAAATAGTATTCTTTTGTCAGAGCAATACTTGACTTCAATCATGCTGATCCATAAACACAAAAATAACAGATTTGTACTTGTCAGTTGCATTTCTTTACTCTATCAGGGGGTTTTGCACATCTGATGTGCAGCTGCGGGACATGTGATGAGACTCATTAGTTAAGAATATAGCATGACAAAATCTAAAAGTTGTGAAATTGAAGATGAGAATTGTCATAAGTTTAAAGATTAAAAGTTATTTTTTCCTTTTTTGGAAAATGGTTAAAATTCATCTTAATGTTGCAAAGGAATTTGAATTAAAACCAGTAGGGGAAAACATTTTTGAATAAAGAAACTTATGTGAAGTTGTCAGTCTGCAAAAGAATCATTGCAAATACTTCACTTGATTGCAATACTTCATTTGCAAATTAAACATCAGTAGGTATGAGAAAAGTTTAAAGACAAAAAACAATGACAGATAAATAGTGCAAGAGAAAATATTTTCCAATAAAGAAAAGTTTGTAGAACTATTAGCAGTCAAAAGAATGATGTTTACTTCATTTACACAAATTAAACAACTGTGGGTGTAAGCAAACTCAAAGTACAGACAATAGTGACAGGTTTTTAGTCCCCCCCCCCACCTTCCCTGTGGTTAAATGGATTTGGGTGCAAGGTTTTTCCCAAAGCTCTTTTAATCCGCTGAAGCAGTGTCGAAAATTGCTTTTTTTTTTAATAAATGCAAACTTTGCACACATTTCATGACCCCCCCTCCCCCCCCCTCTATATGAAAATGGAATTTGGAGCATGACTTTTGGTAAAAACTCCTGTTGGCTGGAACAGAGTCTACAATTGATCTTTCTTGAAATGCAAACAAAGTCATTACTGCTTCATGTACTTTCCTTTAACTGGAGATGAAAATAGTAAATAGTTCAATCAGAAGCTGATTATTTGAGAGTAGCGACCTTTGGGTAAGCATTTCTTGATTTCAATGATTTTGAACCATGGAGATAAAAAAACACCCATTTGTACTTGTCGATTCTTATGTGTTTCTTCAAACTTTCAGTGGGTTTAGCATATCTACTGGGCAGCACCAGAATACTTGACAGACTTTTTTGGTAGGAGTATTACATAACACAAAATCCATAAGTTTGCCACAAAAAGGCGATTTCTTAGACAATTTGGTTTTCAAATGGAGGGGGGGGGGGTATAAACACATCTTGGCAGAAATATAATTGGAAAATTTTTCTTTACATTACAAAAAAGTGGGAGACAAAACCTGCAAGGGAAAATAAATTTGAACAAATTAAGCATCAGTACAAAGGAGCAAATAAGATAGTCAGATAACAAACAGGTAAGTGGCGAGATGCTTCAAAAAAAAAAAAAAAACTTATAATTGCTTGACTCTTTGCCCTTTCCCACTCTTATGTGTTAAAGTGGATTTCGGAGCAAGATTTTCTGAAAAAACTCATGTAGTGTGTCAGAGCAGAGTCAAAAATTGATATTTCCTGAACTGTAGACGTACCGTATATGCTCGCGTATAGGTCGATCTCGCGCATAAGTCGACCCCCTTACTTTTTGAAGGAAAATCGGTAAAAAATAATAAATATAAGTCGAGACCGCACTTTCTGAAACGATCGGGAACGTTTTGCTGCGATTTTTGAACATAAATGTTTTGAAAAGAATAAAAATGAAATGCACTGAACATTCTTGTGTTAAAAACAGCCCGATTGTTATTCTTTTTCACAAAAAGGGTTTATTTTTGCGATCGCGATTTTTGTAAATCGGTACCGATCTGGAAACGTTTTACCGCGATTTTTGAATATAAACGTTTTAAAAAGAAGGAAAATGAAAAATAGTGGGCATTCTTATGTTGAAATTAGCACGATTGTTATTCTTTTCACAAAAAGGGTTTCATTTTTGCGATCGCGATTTTTGTAAAGGGTTCGATTTTACGATCGCGGTTTTTGTCAGGGTTCGATTTTGAGGTTACAATTTTTGCTATCTGTTGCTTTTATTTTGCAATATTATCAATGAAATTTTGCGATGTATTCATATTACATTCTGCTTCAAAAAGATAAACACCATCAATCGGAAAATTCGCCAATACGGCAATTCCCGCACTTTTTACGCTGTCGGTCGTTAATTGTAATTATTTATTCTTTATTTCATAATCAAACCATGCAAAAATACAGTAGAATGTATGAGTATTTACCTCTTTAGCGTTTGTTTAAAATAGTTGGACTCTGAATCGAAAAAAATCTTCTGGTTGTTGTTCGGGAAAAATTTTCGGAAATTCTGCCCCGCGTATAAGTCGACCCCCCAACTTTCAACTTCATTTTTTGGACTAAATTTCTCGACTTATACGCGAGTATATACGGTAGTTACTACGGTTTCGTAGCAGTAGATTCTTGCGAGTTTCTGTAAACTCGTGCTGGATTTGGCTAATAGTTAGATCAGCATCTGATTTTTTGAGAGTAGCGACCTTTGGTTAAGCAATTCTTGATTTCAATGTTTCTGAACTATGGAGATAAAAATAACACCCATTTGTACTTGTCGATTCTTATGTGTTTCTTCAAACTTTCAGTGGGTTTAGCGTATCTGCTGGGTAGCACCAGAATACTTGACTGAGACTGTTTGGTAGGAGTATTACATGACACAAAATCCATAAGTTTGTGCCACAAAAGGCGATTACTCAGTTTTTCAGAAAGTATGATATTTTCTTCGAAAATTGTTTTCGGCATGTAATGGCTTCAGAAAATTAACACATCTCGGCAGAAATAAAATTTGAAAATTGATTTATTTGTTGGAGAGTTTGGAACAAAATCTGCACGGGAAAATGTTTTTTAATAACGAAAGTTAAGTGGAGCTATTGACGTCCAAAAGAAGTAAACTAAATTCAGTTTCACAAACTAAACATTAGTTAGAATTTTTTTAGCAAAAATGAAAATGGCAGAACAATGTCAATTAAGTGTCGAGATGTTGCAAAAAAAAACAAACTTAATTTCAATCTCCCGCTCCCCCTTCCGTACTAAAATTGTTTTTCGGAGGGAAAGATTTTTGCCAAAACTCTTGTAGTGGGTTGGAGCAGAGTCAAAATATGGATATTTCATGAAATTTAAACAAATTTAAAATGCTTCGTACCCGTAGATTCTTGCAAATTCTGTCAGCAGCTGAATAATTAAGAACATGGGCTTTTAGTTAAGCAATTTCTGATTAGAATGACTCTGGATAATGGAGACAAAAATTACACTAATTTATACATATGTATGCTCATGCCTTCATCAAACATTCCATGGGTTTCGCATATTCGCTGGGCAACAGCAAAATACTTGAAAAACACTTTTTAGTTGCATTATTAGATAACACAATTTGGTTTTTAAATGGAGGGGGGGGGGATATAAACACATCTTGGCAGAAATATAACTGGAAAATTTTGTTTTACATTACAAAAAAGTCGGGGACAAAAACGTCAAGGGAAAATAATTTTAAACAAAGAAAGTTCACAAAAGCTATTGATATTAAAAAGTATACTTACCGCAGTTGCGCAAATTAAGCATCAGTGAAAAAAAGCAAATAACATAGTCAGATAACAAACAGGTGAGTGGCGAGATGGTTCAAAAAAAAAAAATAAATAATAATAATAATTGCTTGACTCTTCGCCTTTTCTCACTTCTATGCGTTTAAGTGGATTTCGGAGCAAGATTTTCTGGAAAAACTGCTGTAGTTTGTCAGACCAGAGTCAAAAATTGATATTTCTTGAACTGCAGACGTATTTACTATTACTTCGTAGCTGTAGATTCTTGCGAGTTTCTGTAAACGCATAATGGATATGGCAAATAGTTTCAGCAGCAGCTGATTGTTTGAGAGTAGCGACTTTTGGTTAAGTAATTCCTGATTTCAAGAATTCTGAACCATGGAGATAAAAGTTAGACCCATTTCTACTTGTTGATTCTTATATGTCTCTTAAAAGTTTTAGTGGATTTAGCATATCTGCTTGGCAGCACAAGAATACTTGAATAGAACTTTTTAGTAGGTGTATTACCTGGCTTCTTTCTCACCATTTCAGGAGACAGATCATACTACACCTGCCTAACACGTCTGGCCAGTGGCCATATCATAACCTTAAAATGCACAAATGGCGAGAAAACCTTTCCCCAGTGTACCAAATGCCACCAGCACCGAGCTTCTCCCAAACACATTTTGGACTGTCTCGGAATTTCCAGAGAGGATATTTACTCGTCTCCTTTGCTGGTTGCAGACGTCCTCAGATTCAATGGTTTATTTGAGCTGGTCTGACCAGTTTGGAGATAAGAAGATGAAGTAGGAGTATTACATGACACAAAATCAATAAGTTTGTGCCATAAAAATGCGATTTTTCATAATTTTTCAATGCAATGAGTGGCGTAGTAGAAATTTCAAAAAGTAAATATTTTCACGTGTGATAAATGCATGTAAACCGCCACAAAAGAATTTTAGAAAGTAAATTGAAAATTTTGAAAGAAAAACCCTGGCGGAAAATTGATAAACAATGTTATCAGCTACTTACCAAATACTGGAAAACGTACTAATACTATAGTGCTAATACGAATTGAAGAATTTTTGTAAATAAATAATCCGCCAAATTAAGTAAAAGCGAAGAAAAGTTATTGCTCCAAAAACAAAGTAAATGTCAGGAAATTAAAAAAAGTAATCCAGCAAAAGAAGAAAATAAATCAGAGCGGAATGAACGAAATAAAGCGAATGACACTTACTTTGAAAACTGTAAATAAACGCACATGGCACATGCCAGAAGTTGGCAATTGATTTCACTTCAATCACAAAGAAAACCCTTTTGGAGTGCAAAAAAAAAAAAGAGGAGCGATACGTTGTGAATATAAGTTTTAAATAATTTTTTTTAAAAATCTAGGACGAATTTAAAAATTTCGGCTACGTCTTGCACATCATCAGTATGCGGAATAATTTTGGACCAATTTTCATAATCATACGTTGCGTAAATTTTCCAGGAGAGCGTTTGACCCGAATCCGTGACGTCATCAAACTTTGATTTTATATATATAGATATTATTATTATTATTATTATTATTTTGGCAGACGATGTTTTTTTTTTGTAACAAAAATTTTTCATTCACGAGAACATTTTATTCTTTATTTATATTTAACAACTGGCAACAGATTAAAAGTGAAATTCGAGACTTTTTATTAACGGACGAGGTTTTTTTTTCTTTTTTTTTCTTTCTTTGATAAAATGTGTTTTGATGCTCTTTGTACTTTTATTTATTTATTTATTTTTATTATTATTATTATTTTTTTTTTTTTTTTGAAAACGATGGAGGATTGTTTCTACATAGGAACTGTAACAATTACACTCTTTAAAAGGTGCGACAAAACTTTATTTATTCGTTAATTACTTTTTACGTGTCTATTTCATCTGATGAAAGGGGTATATTTTGCTTTTCGAAATCAGCTCTAAGTGCTAAAAAGGTATGTTTGACATAATTTTAAGTCTCAGATAATCAAGAGAATAATGATCAGATGCGAGAATGCCGATGTCGATGTACGGGAAAGTAGGCTCGTTTAGTTCTTGACAGAACTTCTTGTTATAGTTTTGAAGACGTTTTTCTATCTGTAATTTAATCTTTAAAGAAAGTAAATGACCGGGAACGGCTTTTTGGTCAAGGGCTCAATAACCTATGGGCTGAGCACAGCTTTGAACAAATACAACTTTACATATCATATTGCAGTGACAGTTGTAACCTGATCGGTAAAGCGTTGGACTTGTAAGAGTAGGGCTCTGGGTTCGAATCCAGCCCTACAAAGAACCATTGGAATCTGTAATGGTGGCTTGGGCTCGTTAGTTAAAAGTTCGTAGCCAAAAAGTTTAAATTCCAAATCAATACCTCGAGAGGTACTGAACCAGAGACTGCTAGGATCATGGTCTGAATAGAAAAACCGAGTGTTTTTAAGGGCCCCATCCAACCGGTTGAACCACGTATAGTGGTAAATACGGGGGATCTTTGAGTGTGTGCTACACTGCAACATATAAATACGAATTTTTTATTTGTTATTTTTTTTCTTATAAGATGCAATTTCGAATTAACTTTTTTGAAACCAGATAAAATAATTTGTATGCCAAACAATTTTACTTCCAGATTGAAAAAGTGTAATTAATTTTCTTTTGAGAGAAATTTCATTGAAAGTCCTAAATGATTAAAATGTCAACAAGTTTATTTAATGTTATTTAATCATTAGTTAGTTAAAAAAATACAAACTCTATAGTCCAAATGTCAAGACAATAAAATTTAAACCTTGGATATGTATTAAATACAAAACCTTGTTTCAAACATCTAAAATCCATGTTTACTATACAAAGTAGATTTATTGATAAACTAAAAAAAAAAGAAAATATATAAACTAAAAAACTAGTAAGATATAGCATTCGCATTCAAAACTGAATCACCATATACTTTCCAATATAGACGCAAAAATGTTCTTTTACAGTAAAATATATTGCCATCTATAGGGACTCGCGAATTCAAAACGCACGTAGACCAGTATGCAAAACCTCTGAGAGATATTGCAGTCACGTTCTTGATAGCAGCTTCAATTCCGCCGCTGTAGTATTTTGACGGAATTTTATAAAACAGATAAAATCTTCCCGGATCACATTACGGCTAAGAATGCTGGAATAAACTTTCTTGGAAATTCGATCTTTATTTAATCGTGAATGTCTATAATATTGTCGCAATTGTCTTCTTAGAATTATAAAAAAAAAGTTTCCTAAAATTTTTAATGTATGCAAGATTTTAGTTCGTTTTGAAAATGTGTGCGTTTTCAATCATTTCGATCTAATTTTATGTAAGTATGATGTTGCAAACTCTGTCATGGTTTTTCTTTTAAGTTTTATATATGCAAGATTTTAGTTCGTTTTGAAAATGTGTGCGTTTTCAGTCATTTCGATCTAATTTTATGTAAGTATGATGTTGCAAACTCTGTCATGGTTTTTCTCTTAAGTTTTATGTGCTTTGTTATGTATTTGTTGTAATCTTCTAAAATTGGTGCTTATGCCATTCGTTTTCCCTCAAAATTGCCGTAGTTTTTTGAAACTTCACCTGTAGGTTAACTTTGCCTGTTAACGACAGTTAACATTGCGTCTTTGCCACTGTCGAGAAATGAAAGCTATATCGCCAAGTCGCATTATTTTTGACTACTTATTTCTTGGTACCAAATTTGAAATCGAAAAATTTCGACCAGCTTGTGAGATTTATCAGTGTAAAGCGGCATTGCTCACAGGAATTTAACAACATTACAAGAAATTAACACATCACAGTTGTTTAAGTGTTGTAAGCGCATAATATCTGCTAATTTATTGATTCAAGAAAAAAAGTAAACATTGTCAGTGCAGGTGTAATGTTTTAAAACTCAAGTTTTTCCTTATGCATCAGTTGCAGATATTTATATTCCTTGATATATTTTTATTAATAGGGTCATTTGGGGGACGTGGATCATTCTGATAAGTGGATAACTCCCTAAACCTGGAATATACATATGACTTTTACATTTTTTTAACCTGTCATGGTACATTTCATCATAATTATTGGTTTTGCACATATTTGGGCTGTTCCCTTCATGTGTGGTAAATGGTACACAAACTAAATTGTGTTTTAAAGTAACCATTAAGAATATTGAAAGCTTGCTCTAAAAAGTAGCTCTACTCACCCCAACCATTCCTGTGTACTTTTAACAACGTTTGGGCATGCAAAAGCTTTATTCTTGCATTGATTTTGTTCAATTATGCATCGTTTTAAGAAATAAAGCATGCGACGAATAAACTAAGGATTGTTAATTGCGAAATGAAAAATGAGTTGAATAAGCTCAAATCCATATAAATGAAGCAGAGAATATGTTTAGATGTGTTTAGGTGTGTGTGGACGTAGGGGGCTTTGAAAAATCGAAAAAGTAACTAAAAGATCGACTTTTATTTTAAGACCCAAAATTACTTTTTTTCTCAAAATTACAAAAGTTGTGTCTTTTGAAAGCGGATTAACACTTGTTAATCCGCTTTAACAATAACAAAATCAAATCATAGAAAAAACAAAAAAATACGTATTTTTTATACATAATTATAATTCGAAAGGCGTTAATCTCGTTCTCCTTGTCTTATACAAAAGAGGGACAAATTTTTATGCTCAAGTATTAAAGTAACAATTTCGCATCCTTTACGTATATTTTGAGTTCAAAGCTTTCTTGTATGATGTGCATGATTAAATAATAAATGCTTGATGTGAGGATGTTATAAAGAGCCGATAAAATAAGAGTTGAAACTAGCTTTTGCTAAATTAAGTAAGCTTATTTGTCATTTGTGATGGGATATCTAAGTCCCAGACAGACTTTTCAATTATCTTCCAGCAAAGCGACCTGTATCAAATCTAATTTAATATTTATTCTGATAAAAGCTCTTACCGCAACATATCCTTATTTAATTGACTGATTGAATAATGAATGAAGTGATATTAATTGGAAACTTTTAGTTAATGTTGTAATTAATTTAATGAACCTTCATGCATGATCCTAATTGAAGTTGAAATATAGAATCAAGATGTAACTTTTCCGTGATGCAAAATGCACTAAATATTATTATGTGTTTGCTTTGGTCTGAAATAGCGTCTTTCAATTCGTTTCATCAGAATTTTTATAAAGGATGTAGTGAGATAAAGGGGTATTTTAGTTTATGTCATAACATGTTTCATGTTACTCCATTTTGGGAAAATTTATGAGTTAATGCATATTTTATTAATAATTTCTGTGTTACGTTCATAATGTAATCAAGTTCTACAATTAATATTTCATTCTTCGAGTGATCATTTATGTGTATATATTTTAAGAATCATCTTTTCTACATTCGCAGTAGTGAACCTGGGTTTATTCTTGCAAATGCTCCTTATCCATTGTTTGCTTTTAATGTTCCCCTTCTGCTAGTATTTTTATATTGCCTTAATTTATTTTCCAAATTTCCTGGGGCGCTCACCCTTTTTGTTTTCATGAGCACAACATTAAAGTTTTAGTATAGTACTAGCTGCCAGGGCAGCTAGATTAGCTTCCTGCGGTATGTTGATGCATAACGTCTCCCCTCTCTAACTTTTACCTCATTCTGAAGTTATATTATTTCATATAATTTAATGTTCATTCGATTTCAAGACATACCACGCACGTGGCCCGGCGTTGCACGGGCACTTAGTGCCTTGAAAGTAGTGACAAAAATTTCAAGAAAGTACTCCCCGCCAAGGCGGCTCGCTAATAGGCGCTTCACGCCTTTACTTTTTTCCTATATAAAAAATCATTCGAATTATTGAGATGCTACGCGCCTTCAAGATGGTGAGGAGAGTTTCAGTAAGTTCAGCCGTTACCATCGAAACTCCAAGCCGTCTGTCGGATTTGTGACGTCACTCACTTGAGGCCAGCAGATTATATTGGCGCTTATTATTGGCATTTTTAATAAACTTTTCTCTGTTGAAAAATTGTTGATTTTGAAAAGAAGAAAAGCAAACTTTTGAATCATATAAAACTTTTCTGAAATGAATATCCAAAGAACAATTCTAAAAAATATTTATTTAAATCATGCCAGTGTATTTTTTCATAAATTACAAACAGAAGATCAAGGGAGCGAAAAAATATGAGCTTTATTTTTTTGATCAGTTTCCTCTATACTCAGAAATCGAGCGGTTTGGCATTCTTTTCCAGTCGGTCTGAAAAAATTCAGGAATGAAAAAATGTTACGATCAAGTAATGATATAAATGTTCATTTGTACAAAACATGAATTATGCTTGTTAGAATTAATTATACTAAGAGGTTTTAAACTGCCTGACGAAGTTTTATTGAATTTTTGCTATTATAATTAAATCTGTCAAAAACTCAAAACTTATATCATGACTGTCAGGAATTTTAAAATGTTTGCCCAAAGCTCAAATCTTTATATGATTTTATTATTTGTATTTATAATTGAAAGTTCAATATCATTCATAAGAAAATACTTTAATGTTTTCGGCACATATTAATACATGGTTATTCATGATCAAAATGTTGAAATAAGTAGAAATTTTGGGCGGCTTTCTGGAATTATTTTTATAACTTATTTTTTTCTTATAAGTAAGGTTTTATTCATGCTTGATTTTTTTTCTTTTTACAAAAGCGCAATTTGTACTAAACGTTTAATATCAGTTTGTTTGCTTCTACAGTATTTCTTTAGTTGAGATCAACAGTAGGTTGTCAGCCCCGTGTATTGCTCTAAATTTAAAGGTACAATGGAGATTTTCGACAACGTTGGCTGTTGGCGAAGCTAAAAATTTGGCTCAATTTCTTGACTCGCAAACTTTTCTTTTTTAACAAATCGAACCTTCAAAAACCATTCAGAGCTATAAAATGTCAAGGAGCAGCTAAAATTTCGTCAAACCAAAACTGTCGTCGAAAGATGCGATAGTTTTCGCAATAATAAAATTGCGCCAAAAATCATCATTTGAACGTCTTCCAAAATGTTTAGCGTAACTTTTATGTTAGTTTTAATTTTGTTTTACGGCTTCATTTATTTCGTTGACCGATTTCTTCAAATTTGAGAGAATTGTGTTAATATTGTTAAATGGCTTTTGAAATTTCGCCAAAAATTTGCTCTAATTGACTAACGTAAAATTTGCGAACTTGAAATTACATCCAAAAAAATAATTGACAAAAATACTGTTATTAAAAATTAAGTCAAGTTTTAAGGTTTGGAAAAAGCAGATTTTAAAGTGACTTTTGCAAATTTTTGGCGAAATTAATTGTCGAAGATACAATACGTAAATCGGTACATATTTTAATTTCAGCAAACTTTTTGAGAGCTGGCCAAATTCAAGTATTAATAAAATTCTTATCATTAAATCTGTCAATTTACAATGCAAATATCACAGCATATTTTTCATATAGCACACGAAGGACTTGAGTGTTTTGCCAGGAATGGATTACTTTACTGAAAATGGCTGCTCATAGATATTTCGTCTGCAGGTTGTATTTGAGTTTAGAATAGATACAAAGTGTTTGTCAATGCAATAACCTAAACGCTTTAAATATTTTATAATCCTTTAACAGGTAATACATTAACTTCATTTCTTTACAAAATCGTTGGATATGGTTTAGGAAAATGGTTAGTTTAGCTAACATCTTGACTTAACTTTCGAACCAGAAGATTACACTTTGAAGAAGTGCTGCTTTTACAATCAGGAAAAAGAATTTTCAATTAGGCAAGCATTTTCCATCAATAAATATTTAAATTTCGCACAGAAAGTCTGTATAGATCAAGTAAACTTAAAGCTCAGTCAACTAAAGTACCGGAAATTTACTTCGGAAAGTACCGGAAATTTCAGTTAGTACTTAAAAATAAGTTAAATTCAAGATTATAAAGGAATATTATGCATGAAAGGAAGCACAACTTACCTTTTATGAACCAAATGTAGGTTTCGGTGATAAAATCCAACTGGAATAAGATTCTTCTTGCTAGTTTGAATGGGTTTTGCGCATAATAACAAGCTGGAAAATGAAAGAAACTGGCCCCAATGTAATGACGTAGTCAATAGCAACCGTTTCAGACAGAACGTTACCATCGAAACTCCAAGCCTTCTGTCTGATTTCTGACGTCACTCACTTGAGGCCAGCGGATTATATTGGCACTTATTATTGGCTCGTTTTTACTAAACTTTTTTTGGTTGGAAAATTGTTGATTTTAAAAACAAGAAAATCAAACTTTTGGATCAAAAAAACTTTTCTGAAATGAATATACAAAGCACAATTCTAAAAAATATTTATTTACATGTCAGTGTATTTTTTCATAAATTACAAAGATTTCAAGGGAACGAAAAAATATGAGCTTTATTTTTCTCATCATAGTTTCTTCTATATTTAGAAATCGAGTACTTGTTTGGCATTCATTTCCAGTCGGTCTGAAAAAATTCGGGAATGAAAAAAAATTTAATGATTAAGTAATGATATAAATGTTCATTAGTACAAAACACGAATCATGCTTGTTAAAATTACCTATACTAATAGGTTTTAAACTGCTACTACTAATAGGTTTTAAAAATTTTTTTATTTAATTTTTCCTATTCTAATTAAATCTGTCAAAAGCTCAAAACTTATGACATTACTGTCAGTAAATTACAGAATTTTAAAATGTCTGCCCTAAGCTTAAAAAATTATATGATTTTATTTATTGTATTTATAATTGAAAGTTCAGTATTATTCCTAAGAAAATACTTTAATGTTTTTGACATATATTAATACATAATGGATATTCATGATCATGATGCTGAGAGAAGTAGAAATTGTGGGCAGCTTACTACACTTATTTTTTAGCGTTTTTTCCTAATAAGTAAGGTTTTATTCATGCTTGATTTTTCTTTACAAAAGCGCAATTTGTAGTAAACGTTTAATATCAGTTTGTTTGCTTCTTCATTATTTCTTTAGTTGAGATCAAATGTAGGTTGTCGGCCCTTATGTATTGCTCTAAATTTAAAGGTACAATGTATAGTTTCGACAATGTTGGTTGTTGGCGCAGCTAAAAATTTGGATCAATTTCTTGACTCGCAAACTATTTTTTTTTTACAAACCAATCCTTCGAAAACCATTTAGAACTATACACTGAAGTGACAAAAGTCATGGGATACCTCTTAATATCGTGTCGGCCCTCCTTTTGCCCGGCGAAGTGCAACAACTCGACGTGGCATGGACTCAACAAGTCGTTGGAAGTCTTCTGCAGGAATATTGAGCCATGCTGTCTCGATAGACGTCCATAATTGTGAAAGCGTTGATGGGGCAGGATTTTGGGCACGAACAGACCTCTCGATGGTGTCCCATAAATGCTCAATGGGATTCATGTCGGGCGATCTAGGTGGCCAAATCATTCGTTGGAATTGTCCAGAATTTTCTTCAAACCAATTGCGAACAGTTGTGGCCCGGTGACATGGCGCATTGTCATCCATAAAAATCCCATCGTTGTTTGGGTACATGAAGTCCATGAATGGCTGCAAGTGATCTCCAAGTAGCTGCACATAAGCATTTCCAGTCAATGTTCGGTCCAGTCGCACTAGAGGACCAAGTCCATGCCATGAAAAAACAGCCCACACCATTACGGATCCACCACCAGCTTGAACAGTGCCTTGCTGACAGTTTGGGTCTATGGCTTCGTGGGGTCTGCGCCACACTCGAACCCTACCATCGGCTCTTACCAGCTGAAATCGTGACTCATCGGACCAGGCCACGGTTTTCCATTCATCTAGGGACCAACCGATATGCTCACGTGCCCACGAGAGTCGCTGCAAGCGATGTCGTTCTGTCAGTAAAGGCACTCGAGTCGGTCTTCTGCTGGCATAGCCCAAGAAATCCAAATTTCTCCGCACAGTTCTAGCAGACACGTCCATTGTACGTCCCACATTGATTTCTACGGTGATTTGACGCAGTGTTGCTTGTCTGTTAGAATTTACGACTCTTTGCAGACGTCGCCGGTCTCGATCTTTAAGTGCAGGCGGTCGACCACTGCGCTGCCCATGGTGGGATGTTATGCCTGAAATTTCATACTCTCGGCACACTCTTGACACAGTGGATCTGGGAATGTTGAATTCTCTAACGATTTCCGAAATGGCATGACCCATGCGTCTAGCTCCAACTAACATTCCGCGTTCAAAGTCTGTTAATTCACGTCGTGCGGTCATCATCACGTTAAAACCTCTTCACATGAATAACTTGAACAGAAATGAAAGCTCTGTAAAAGCACTGCGCATTTATACCTGTTCTATGCGATGCTACTGCCATCTGAAAATTTGCATATTGCTATCCCATGACTTTTGTCACTTCAGTGTAAAATGTCAAGGAGCTGTTAAAATTTCGCCAAACCAAAACTCGTCTAAATGTGCGATAGTTTTCGCAATCATAAAATTGTGCCAAAAATCACCACTTAAATGTTAACTCTGCTCAGTTTACAAGATTGCCCAAGCAAGACATTTTGACTCTTTGGGAAATATAGATATTACACATAAATGTACCAGAAATGAAGGTGGAGGGGGGAGGTAGTAACAATTATAATTAAATACAGACATATTTTTTACAAAAAGTTAAAAAATAGAGACATTGTGTCGTTATATACATCATTTTTGAGCTCTAATAGAACTTAAAAGGAATCAAAGTGATTGCTTGATCCATCTAGTGTAGAAGAACCTTTCTTCCTTCATAGAAAACTTCAATAAAATTTATTTTATGCAGTTTGTTTATGTAGCCCATTAACTGTCACCAAAGTTTTCAGTAATTGCAAACAACTTAACAGAACATCCCAAGAACAAGTGTCAAAACTTGAAACAGCATTTTGCAAAACCGAAAACTCTGATTCTTGAAGAATTGATTTACTCATTTTCTTTTATTTTCTAATTCCATGTGCACGTTTTGATTTTACCAACCAAAAATCTTACCGCAATTCCTCATGCAGCTAAAAATGATGAACGATCCACTATTAATATGACATGTAATTACCTTCGTCTAGAAGAAAAGAATATTTGTTGAAACACACACACACACACACACACACTCACCATCGAAACCATTTTTTTTTACAAACCAATCCTTCGAAAACCATTTAGAACTATAAAATGTCAAGGAGCTGTTAAAATTTCGCCAAACCAAAACTAGTCTAAATGTGCGATAGTTTTCGCAATCATAAAATTGTGCCAAAAATCACCACTTAAACGTTTTCCAAAATGTTTAGCGCAACATTTATGTTACTTTTAATTTTGTTTTATAGCCTCATTTATTTCGTTGACCGATTTCTTCAAATTTGACATAATTGTGTTAATATTGTTAAATGGCTTTTGAAATTTCGCCAAAAATTTTACTTTCATTGACTGGCGTAAAATTAGCAAACTTGAAATCACATCCAAAAAAATTATTGACAAAAAACTTTAATTTTATTAACTCAAGTTTTAAGGTTTGGAAAAAGAAGATTTTACCTAAATGGCTTTTGCAAATTTTTGGCGAAATTAATTGTCGAAGATATAATACCTAAATCGGTACATATTTTACTTTCAGCAAGCTTTTTAAAAACGTGCCAAAACCAAGTATTTGAAAAATTCTTATCATTAAATCTGTCAATTTACAATGTAAATACCACAGCATGTTTATCATACAGCACACGAAGGACTTTGGTGTTTTGCCAGGAATGGATTACTTGACTGAAAATGGCTGCTCATAGATATTTCGTCGGCAGGTTGTATTTGAGTTTCGAATAGATACAAAGTGTTTGTCAATGCATTACTATAAACGCTTTAAATATTTTATAATCCTTTAACAGGTAATACATCAACTTAATTTCATTACGAAATCGTTGGATATGGTTTAGGAAAATGGTTAGTTTAGCTAGCTTCTTGACTTAACTTTCGAACCTGGTGGTTACATTTTGAAAAAGTACAGCTTTTTCAATCCGGAAAAGAAATTTCCATTAGGCAAGCATTTTCCATTAATAAATATTTAAATTTCGCACAGAAAGGCTGAAATAGATCAAGTAAACTTAAAGCTCAGTCAACTAATCCGGAAACTATTGGTAATTTCAGTTAGTACTTAAAAATAAGTTAATTTCAAGATTATAAAGGAATATGATGCATGAAAGAAAGCACAACTTACCTTTTATAATCCAAATGAAGGTTTTGGTGATAAAATCCAACTGGAATAAGATTCTTCTAGTTAGTTTGAATGGATTTTGCGTATAATAACAAGCTGGAAAATGAAGGAAACTGGCCCCAATGTGATGACGTAGTCCCTAGCAACCGTTTCAGACAGAAGGCTTGGAGTTTCGATGGTAACGGACAGAAGGCTTGGAGTTTCGATGGTAACGGTTCAGCTCGCTCAAAGAAAAAAAGCAGACATAGACACTCAGTTTTTAATATAAGTAGATAGCTTTTCAACAAATGAATGTTTCAAAATAATACAAGTAGCTAGCGATAAAAATTCTACGTAAGTGGTCCGCTTATGAGTTTCGTGTTTGATTTAGTTAAGCCTTCATTTAAAATTCTCATTATCATTGTTATCACCGTTTCATAGCAACGACGGTTTGCAAGAATGGATTTCATATTTAATCATTTATTAGGCTTAATCGCTTTAAACTTGACTACTTATTAATTGATATCTTCGCTAATTAAAATCGTATAATTATATAGATTGAAACTAATGAAGCCTGAAAAATTACCTATCTATCGGTACCTGGTTCGACTTTCAAGTCATTGGCGTTCAGGAGAAAGAAGCGTGACATAGAAAGAAAGATAGTTAGAAAGATAGAAAGAAAGATAGTTAGAAAGAAAGATAGTTAGAAAGATACTCAGTTTTTAATATAAGTAGACTAGCTGCCAGGGCAGCTAGATTAGCTTCCTGCGGCATGTTGATGCATAACGTCCCCCCTCTCTAACTTTTACCTCATTCTGAAGTTTTATTTGATAGAATTTAATGTTCATTCGATTTCAAGACATACCACGCACGTGGCCCGGCGTTGCACGAGCACTTCGTGCCTTGAAAGTAGTGAGGAAAATTTCAAGAAACTACTCCCCGCCAAGGCGGCTCGCTAACAGGCGCTTCACGCCTTTACTTTTTTCCTGTATAAAAAAAATCATTCGAATTATTGAGATGCTTCGCGTCTTCAAGATGGTGAGGAAAGTTTCAGTAAGTTCAGCTCGCTCAAAGGAAAAAAAGCAGACATTGATACTCAGTTTTTAATATAAGTAGATGGCTCTTCAACAAATGAATGTTTCAAAATATTACAACTAGCTAGCGATAAAAATACTATGTAAGTCGCCCGCTTATGAGTTTCGAGTTTGATTTAGTTAAGCCTTCATTCAAAATTCTCATTATCATTTTTATTACTGTTTCATGGCAACCACGTTTTGCAATGCAACAATGGCTTTCATATTTAATCATTTATTAGGCTTAATCGCTTTAAATTTGACAACTTATTAATTGATATCTTCGCTAATTAAAATCGTATAATTATATAAATTGAAACTAATGATGCCTGAAAAATTACCTATCTATCGGTACCTGGTTCGACTTTCAGTTCATTGGCGTTCAGGAGAAAGAAGCGTGACATAGAAAGATAGTTAGAAAGATAGTTAGAAAGATACTCAGTTTTTAATATAAGTAGATGATTATTGGTATTGACAAAACTCCCCCCGGAGCCATTTGTATTTATTACCATATTCCTCCAAATATGTTTCAGCAGGTTTTTCTTTTCAGCCTTTTTTTCTAGCAGAATTTAATTACACAACGCAATGCTATTTCATTAATTTTTTTACATTATAACTAACCACTATACCACAATTTCAAAAGTAATAAAAATGTATTTGTGTAATTAAAAAACTTAACGAACTGCTCTATGTGCATCATTTGTATGCAATTTCGGCTGACTTTGTTTTTTTCAGTTACATACAACATTGATGTTTTGTTTTATTTCTTCTGACAATTTTATCCATCTGCATGCTTGCAAGGAAAAACATACTCAAGTTGTAAATTACAAGCATAAACACATTAATACATGCAGTCGCTATTTTTAAAACCGATCCGTCTGGAGTAAGAAGTAACCGAGTTTTAGGCAGATATATAAAACAGCCAAGTTCCCAGAGACTGGTAGCTAATGTAAAATTAGCATACCAACGAGAGCCTGCAGCAATGGTATTGTACAGCTCGTTAATTTCAGACGGGGCTGGGGTATTATCTGCAAATATATCAACAATCTAAATATACAGGCAGACAAAATGGCGTTTTAATTTTCTGCCACGGGGAACAAAGCAAAAAAATCTGGTAAAAAGATTTTAAAACTTTGCAGAAAATTAAAGCATATTTGAAAAATGCTTCAAAAATCTGCAGAATGTTTAGAGAAAACTAAAAGAAAAACGAGGTTCTGTGGATTTTCTGAAGATTATATTGAAGACAAAAATGCAGATTTTTTTCTCTGTCTTCCAAAAGTCTGCAGAAAATTTACGCATTTTTAAAGTCAGTTTCTGCACATTAGTTTTAGCTGGGAAATGCCACGTGGGTACCTCTAGCATTAAAAAATCGTAATACAAGACTTCGCAAGTAAATATTTAACAAAAAATATTTTTCAAGTCTCTTGACTAAGCTTTTATTTTTAAATAATACTTCCACTTGCTACTATAACTACTAGCATCGTAAAAACTTATAAAAGTTTCATTAGAAATACTCGCGACTTCAGACAATCATACAAATTAAAATTGCGAAATAAAAGTTATGTACACGGTGTGAAGAGTTTGTTGATTGGTTTTGTAAGTTTAGATGAAAATAGCTTCGCTGGAGCAGAAAATTAGTATTTTTTACCGTTTCTCTAAAGATGTTTCAGAACTACATTTAAATATCTTGTGAAAATTATTACGCTGATGAGTTTTTCTTAAACTCTGATAAAAAGTTACCCTTGCGTCTGAAGTTGAAAATCCCGACTTCAATTCGAGGTTCCTAACATTTCAAAAATTAAAATACGTATCAAAATAGCGTAGAGACGGAAATTGGCTTTTAAATTAAAATCTCTTCCGACAACATATGGGGCAAGTTTGATGGTTTTGCGCTAAAGTACTCATTTGAAAAAAAAAAAGTTTTAAAATAAATAATTTTTTAAACGTAGGAAAGGAAAAATCTGTGTAAATAATGAAGTATATGAGTGCCTCAACTTTTCTAACACCTAATAGTAAGTTCTCACTCTGACTCTCTCTCTCTGACTGAGAGTTACTCTCTCTCTCTCTCTGACAAGGTTCTTTGTATCATATCATCAAAAAACTGACAACATTTTAAAAAGCTAATTTAAGTAATTTAATGTGAATTTTGTTTCATACAAATGCAATGCGTACTTTTGCAGGAAACAAAAAGCATACAAGACCTTGTTTTTAATATTTATTTTTAAAATCTCTACCCCTGGAACAAACTAATGCTTAGTCCAAAATGTCGATTTTCAGGATATAAACTGAATTGTAGGTTGAATCTTATTCCACTTTACTCCTCTTCTTTGATCATTATTCACCAGTGTTATACGAGCGACATTTGTATGTAGGGCCATTCCATAGAAATGTCAACCTCAGCCGAAGAAAAAAAAAACCTAAGTGAAAGAAGTATCAATAAATAAATAATCAAATAAATAAAAATCATACAACATAAGAAGTTTTAAAAAAATTAAAAAGTATTATAATTATCACTGTGATTAGCCGTAACTGCTGGTTGCGTTAGTCACGTTACGTTAGTCACACTCCATCTTGAGTAAAAGTGAGACTTAAGACTAAAAAAAACTTAAGATTTAATAAATGTGTTTTAGGTTTTTAAAAGCCAACTTTACACATTTTTCAAATATAACATTCAATTTGTAACACTTGTTTAACTTTGAGAAATGTTTGCCTCACAACATGAGTATTAATTTTCAGGGTTGCAAAAATATTACGTTAGTCACGTTGCTATTTTGGTTGAAAATATATCTACTGTCTGTAATTTAGTTTTAAAATCTTAGCAGAAATGATACATAGATACCATGTACATTGTTAATCCACCAGCCTAACTAAAAAATATTTTTTATCCTTTAATTTACGAGTAAAAACAGTTACGAAATCAGCTCTGAATGTTAGGTAAGTCACTGTGGAATGACTCTGTAGCATTTTAAAGCGTTCTTGTAACGAAGTGATAATGTGACTTACGTTTGTCTGGCTTTGAGGCACAAAAATTATTAATTAATAGTAAGGTGAATTTAAAGAGGAGAAAAATGTGCGAATAACTTTTTTGAAATATGCATAACTACAAACATTATAGTACATTTTTTGTAAGAATTAATGCAATAATTTTTATGATTTTTGGTATGGAGTAAACAAAATCAAAAATGATTTTATATATTTTTAAAGCTCTTTCAATATTGTTACTATTATTATTGTTGTTGTTGTTGATACTGATGATAATGATGGTGGTGCTGTAATTTTTGTTCTGTTTTTTAGAAATATTAGCAGTAGTTTTACAGATTCTTGTTCTTTTTTTCCTTATTGTTTGAAAGCTTAAAATATTCAAGAAGAAAAACAAGGGATTTTAAATATTCTCTTGAAAAAAAATTAAAGCGTATTAAAATTCATTTCAAATTTATTTTGAATTTTTATATATTTTCATTTTTATTTTTATTATTATTTTGTTTGCTTTAATGCATTTGAAAAGGACTGAAAATAAACTATTTATTTTCCACAGGTTTCATAGCTTTCAACATGCTGCTCTAGATAATGTTCATAACTTCAAAAAAGGGTTCGGTTTAAGAAATGGTCGCAGTTAACATGTTATTTTTTTTATCATATCATTCGTCAACGCAAAATGATAATATTACAAGTTGGCGACTGTGTTTTAACAATATTGGTACGCAATAAATAACTTGGCACCCACTTAAGCTTAAATAGAAGTTTAACCCTCTTCATTTTACTACTGAAAGAAAAAAAGGTTAAAAAATCATGTTTAATTCTAATCATTAAACAAGGAATTGCACAAGTAATTGTTGAACAAGTAATGAATGTGGGTGGTTCGTATATTTTTAAGTTTAAAATCTTTTCTGAACTGATAATTACAAACAGCGCATCAATCACACTTTTTTCGTTAAAGTCGAATAACTTTTATAGAAACTACATATATATATATATAATAGGGTTTTTTTTCCTTTTCTTTTTTTTCAAGTATGAATACATTTCGTTGCCATTTATGCCATTATTATTATCAATCGAAATATTTTGAAAAATTTTATATTTCCAATTCAAATATAAAAAACTTGCCTATTCTATAGTTTGAGTGTATTTTCTTTTACTACAACTCTCATTAGGTAAAGTAAATGAGGCACCGAGGGGAGGAATAAAAGCATAGGTTTCCTGGTAAGGGAAACACAGCTAACGAAGCATGGTCGTGGGCTGTTTCCAGGTCACTTATTAGGACATCTAATGTTGCATTACTTGAGGTGGATATCTGGCATTTGCTAGCCCCATTTTGCTCTGCTTTTTCTCAATGCCGATAAATGACTGTTATTCTTTATTACTATGTTCTAGGCAAAATAGGGGAAAAAATATATATGCTAATACTTGACATTCTCTGAAAAATCATTTGCTCTTTCGTTTTACTATACATATTCCTGGATATAAATTGCAGACATAATGAGAGAATTTTTGATTTTGTTAAGTTTTAGTTTTTAATTCCTTGGTAAATATTTATTGACCATAACCTTATTCATACATCTATTGTTGCACTACTTGTGGTGGATCTCTGGTATTTGCTAGCCCTTTTCGGCTCTTTCTTTTATCAATGCCAATAAATGACAGTTATTCATTATAACTATGTTCAAGGCAAAATAGAAAAAAAATACATTAATGCTGGGCATTTTTCAAAATTACTTGCTTTCGTTTTACTCTACGTATATCTGGATATATCTTGCAGAGATAATGAATATTTTTTTCATTCCGCTAAGTTTTATTTTTTAGCTACTTGGTAAATATTTATTGATCATAAGCGTAGAAGAAGGTAAGGGCTTTTTATGTGGAAAAATATTTAACTAGCAACATGGTAATGTATGTTAAAGTCTTGGCGAAACTGATTTGTAGGTTTTGTGTAACTGTATGAGACATATGTGTCTATGTGGTCTGTAAAAGGTGCAAAATCACAAGAGTTTCAGGACATTTCTTTGAATTAATAATTTAATTCAGATTTAGAAATATTTAGCTATTGAATGACATTACCTACGTTTAATCTGCAACTCAAAATAATCTTGTATTAAAGGAGAATTATAACAAGGCAAATTCAGATATATTTCATTACTAAACTTTCCAAAAAAAGACATATTTTAAACAGTCACTACATTTCTACTAAAACGAGCATTACGAGTATTACGTCCGAATAGCATAGAAAAAAATGTAATTTTAAAAATATTAGCATTTAACAATTTATAAACTTAGATTTTAACTTAAGGGAAACATATCGCACACCAAATATGAAACTGGCGCTTTTTAATTTGGATCAATATCATATCTGTACATCAGGGCAAGAACGACGTATGTTCAAAAATAGGTGTATTCACTTTACTACTCTATTGTATCTACATATTTATTCCGTATCGACCCATGAGAAAGTTATAATATAAAGGAAATTCCTTTACATTTATTTAGCAGCGGTACGACATCCTTATCATGCATCCGCGAATTTTTCTTGCTCTCTACTGAAAAGTAACGAAAATGGACTTACGTTAGTCTGATTCTGAAGTATAAATATTACTATAGATTAAACAAAAAAATATGCCCCTTTCATTCTCGGCGTGCAAAATGCTTACGGTGCTGAATCTCTAAATTTTGGCAATGTTGATTGCAGAAAAACCTACATTAAATTTTTTTAAATAACTTTCTATAACTCTAGTTCTTTAATCGTGTGTGTGTGTGTGTGTGTGTTTTCCGTGTGTGTGTTTATTTTCGAGTCAAAAACGTTTGAACTTCGTGCACGTTAGTAGAGTTTAGAATATTTTCACCTTTCAGAAAAAAATATTGATATCCTTTTCCCAATTCCATTAACAGTTGAGAAAATATCTTACAGACTATGTATTTTGCTAAAGAAATTTAAAAATTTTTCTCTGAAACACACTTCATAGGGTTCCTAAATACGTTTTCTTGCCTACTTCTCACAAGAATCGACGGTTCTTGCGTAAAATCTTGGTTGGGTGATCCATTGTCTGCATTTTATTCTCGGATCAGCGAGCTGAGAGTTGCGCTACCTGGGCAGGAAGTTCTATCTTTTCCAATGGGACTTGAGTAAAAGTATCCGAAGAATGTAAAAATGTTGTTTTAGTGAGAAAGATAATTTTATTACTTTATAGGAAATGCAGCAGTTATTTAAGTGTGCTATTTAGAAAAGTTTTAGTGCTTTATGAAGATTTCGTTTTCTGCTCATTTTATTTTCATATGCTTTACAAAATTATATAACAACGACTTAAAAAAACACGTAAGACTCTCAAAAGTCAAATGTTAAGGTTTTTTGAATAAAATCGTTTGGAAATAATAAAAAAAATTCAATCTGTAAACGAGGTAGTAATTACTCTTTATTCAAATTTAACAGTCAACTGTCAAACCTAGTTCATCATCTCTCATTTTATGACTTTGTATTTTATGTCGAGGTCTTCATAAAAAGGACTGGAATATTTAGGGATGGGTTGGTTTTAAAAGGTTTGCGGTTTTATTTGTGATACAGTAAACTCTCACTTATGCGCCTTTTTCACTTATGCGACGATTTTCAGTGGTCCCGGCTCATTCCATAGTAAAATAATGATAATTTCATTCGTTTATGCGTCGCTCCAAAGTTTAATATTTCACTTATCCGCCGATTATTTTATTATTTTTCTCTTTGAAAAAATGAGCATGTAACAGTCTTTTCAGCATGAATTAAGTTTCGAAGCTCTTATCTGTTTTGCACCCTTTGTTGACAACCCGTGCATGCAAGGGAAGAAATGCATACCTTTTCCTTCGGCTCCGTGAATGAAAGGAGTTAGTTTGTTTTGTGACAAATTTTAAAGCAATCAGGATGAGGCAGGTGCTTACAACTCTCCCTTGAGATTCGCCCCGCCCCCTAAAGATTTCTTTCTCTTTTTTTTTTTTTGTGGTTAAGCACTTCAGCTTTCGATAGTGCTTCATTTAAGACTTTTGTCTCTCAAACCATGCTTTCATCCAAATGGTAAAAGGACGAAATTTTTCATGTGTGAGAAAGTGAATGGTTTAAAGAAATTTGAAGAAATCCTTTCAACGACTGGAAAAAAGATCAAGCTGATAATTCTGAAATTCCGGATTTGACTTTCAGAGGAATTCTGAGAGAAAATAATGTAATTCAAATTCATCTCACCGACTTTGCTCATTGTTAGTATAATAAGAAATAATGTTAGTATAATGAAAATTTAGTGATAAGAGAATTATGAGATACTGAAGATATCGCTAATAAAATGAGGAATAGTGCTGTAGATGTTAATGAGGATACTGAAGAAGATTAAGAAAACGGGTCTTCAAATCAAATGAACGCGTTAGAAGCTGACAATATTATTCGAGAGTGTTTGCAAATTAATTAAACTATTAAAACTCCTTTTTCCTATTTGTGCTAACTTAAAAAAACTCTTATTTTAGTTTCAGTGACAAAACCAAAAACAAATATCTATTATAGATTATTTTAAGCATAAATAGATTGATATTTAGGAAAGCTATATTTTTTCCCTCTTTGTGTCATATTAGTTACGTTTAGTTACAATAATTGTCTAATTGCCCCTTTGTGTCATATTGATATCTACATATTTTGTACAGAAAATTTCTTATTCATGCTATCACTAAATTATATGTCTTGTTTTAGACTTCTGAATGGGCTTCTTCACTTATGCGCCTTTCTCTGTTGGTCCCTTAAGCCAACGCATAAATGAGAGTTCACTGTAGCTCGTTTTTAGATGTAGGTGTGCCATCAATTTTGAGCGGGGTACGTCATTGACATAGGGAGTGGACCCTTGGTATATTTAGTTCACCATATCTTGCTCGTGCCCACTGTTATAGAATCTCACTCTTCTGTCTGCTATAAGTATACCCCTAGTTTTCGTTTAAAATTTATTTATTACTTGGAAACTAATTGAAGAGAAAGTCGATTGTTTGATCATGCTTGTCTTTTGAAATCAAACTTCGTATTGTTTGTAGAATGAGTTATAAAATTTACAAATTACGTTTTTAATCGTACTTAAGTTTTATTTAAGTAAATTCTCGATTGCATATTCGTTGAGAATTGCGACTAGTTAATTTTACATTTATATTCTTTAACACTGAATACATAAATATGAACATCGTTATGCTTGTAACACCTTATTTAACGTAATTAGCGTCGTACCATTTTTTTAGAGCTTAAGAGTAAAAACCTTTCATATCTGTCGCCATAGTCGCTCAATATAAAATCCGAAACTTAACTAAATAGAGTTCTTCTTAAATGGAGTGACATCGTAGCAAAAAGAGTTCAGACTTAAGTGTAGTTGCAACAATATTTAAAGTGTTTCGCTATTACTTTCTTCTGCACTTTTAATAGTCTTGGTTATCAAGTAACTACATGGTAATCATTATAAATTTTTGTTTTTTGTAACAGAAAGTTTGTCCCACCAACCAAAGGAAGAATTAAAATAAAATTATAAAAGTTCATTTGTTTTTAGCTAACGTATTGAAACGATACAAAGCTAAGGATATTTTTCAACCAATTCATTTAAAAAAAATAGTGAAACTTGCAATTATATTTTGTTCATACATAAATGAATTAATAAATTTGAACTTAATGTCATTGAGAATCGTGACACTGGTGTCAGCATTTATTTATTTTTTCTTTTATCTCACACAACAAACTTATTCTCATCCATCCATAAATAAGTTAAAATTGGAGTAACTGGTTGAAGGAAAAAAAGAAATTTACCTGAATATTTCACGGCAAATATGAAAACCAGAGAACATGCATAAAATACTTGAAAAAAGAAATGTTTTGCTCCGCACATTTTTTTACGAGAAAAGTACTTTAGGAAATTTCTGCACGTATTTGAAAGAGATTCTATTTTGGCGTGATAATGGCTTGTCGAAACTTTACACGAAGAAATAGATGTTTTCTTACATTACATTTTACGGGACCAAAATCATTCTTCAAGAAGGATTTTTCTCGCATGTACTCAGAAAATATTGAATAAGAAAAGAAAGTTTTGACTTTTATATTAGTTAATAACCTTATTTTATGAAAACTATTTGTATATTTGCACTGTTTTGTGTTTTTTTTAATTAATACATTTAGGCGCTCATATTTTCAAAATACTTGAATTTAATTATTTTTTTTTCAATCTGTTCTGCAGATAGTTAGGCATGATAGCAACCCAAGTAGCACACTTCGTTTTTTAAAGGTTGTAAAATTGTTATTAACGCTGTAACAACCGCTTAAAAACGTTTGTAAAACGTTTAAAGGTTATTTGTGCTACCTGGAAACATATCAAAGCCATCTACTACATTTTTAAAAGGAAATGTGTCAAATATGGTCACCCTTAAATTCATTGCCAAGTATCTATCTTATTTATCTACTAATTAAAACTTTTGTATATTCATCTGAAGAAGAATAAAACTAGTATTTGTGTTTAGCACTTTCTAACACTGAAAGGTAATTTTAAATATGGGACTGCATACTTAGAATAAAAGAGTCAAAGATAACTATCAAACTAAAAACATTTAAGAAAATAAAATATTGTTCATAGAAAATCATATTAAATCTATATATGCTAATGTTATCTCTTCGATTTCTTTTGAAATTAGGCTTTCCAAAAGTACACTTTGCACATTCTTATATTATTATTATATGTTCATTTAGATATATGCTTGCAGCGGACAAAGTTTAGGGAAAGGAAGGATACATTTATTTAGTTTTACTAAGTTTTGCTTTTAAAAAGGGGTTCTTTAATACCACGAAAGACATGTTTGCAATTTTTAATAGCTAATGAGTGTTTAACGGTTCTGATTTTACTTTACAGGAAAACTTCAAAGAGTCATAAATTTAATTATATAAAAGAAACACTAAAGGAACTGCAAAACGCATATGCGCTTAGAGGGGGAAAAGAATAAAACGCAAGAAGAAAATGTATTTAGACGTAAAAATTATTTTTTATATGGAACAATGCTAATAATGTGAAAATTTGTTACAGCTGACATATTTTGCTTTGCAAAGTGGGGCTCTAACATTGATCTCAAAACTGCAACCAGTTATGCATTTATTAAATATCATTATGTAGTAAAACTTTTATCGGATTCTTCATCCTAAAGCTCACACTTCTTGCATTGAAAAAGGGATTCCTTGTATTCCCGAAACACGTGTCTGCAGCATCCCTGCTTATTTGTGCCTCCTTAGCGTTGTATTTTTCTCTATCCTCTCTATATCATTATTTATGTTTTTAATATTGAGTGGAAAACAATGTGGAAAAATAAAATCTTTCCCAAAATCACGTTTTTAATTTAAAAGCAAACAGCTCAATAAATCGAAAGAAAGAGTGATTCAAGAAACGTGCGAAAAAGAAACTTACACCGCAAGAGTGCCGGAGAGTATTAAAAAATTTAAATGATGCAGAAATGTGATCTTAAATAAATATTTAAACTTAATTAAAATCTGTGAGCTCAGATATTTTAGAATTAAAAGATTACTTTCCCAAAGTAAATTCGAAATAGGCTGCAAAAGATTGTCAAGTGTTCACTCTTTTAATGAAAAATATAACTGTTAGTGGAAAAAAATCGTACGACCGAAACAAATTTATAATTATTTCTTTGATTTTTTCTAATTTTGGGAAGACCTAGATTTTGTTTAGAAGAAGGATATTCCTTGTTAGAAAGAGAAAAACAAAGGATAAAAAGGGCTAGATATTTAACGTCAAAAAGTGATTCCTGGCAAATTTTAATTTTGCATTTCTCTGTGATATTTCTTCTTCAAATGTTTCGTGTGGTATTTATATAGCGGTGCTAGTTTTCCTAAACTCCTTTTCGTCGTTTTATATTAAGACTTATTAAATGAAAACAAATATCTCTAGTCATTTCCGCACTAAATTATTTGCAATTACTTGACAGTTTTTGCGAGCTATAAGTTTATCATAAAATTGTGTACAAAGCAATATTGTTTGAAATGCGCATTATAATCGAATTTCTTTTAATTAGAACCAATGAAAAAAAATCATAAGACAATCATAATAATGATAATAATAATAATAATATCAGCATAATGTGAAGAAATGATTTTTTTTTATTTTTCGTGTTTCTATCAAAAATAAAACACTATCTGAAAACAAACAAAATCAAAACATAATAATTCTTTCCACAACTATACAAAAATGAAGCTCTTTACCTTTAAATATTTTACCTAATTATCATTATTATTATTATTTTTTGTTTTTGAAGGGGTAGTGGGGGATTTGCTTAACAATGTTTTGAAACATAGAACAACTATACAATCTAGTTTCGTATTTATTACATGTTTGAATGAATTTAAAAAATAAACACTTTGCAAGTTAAAAAACAAACGCATTTCACTGCAAAGTGAACCTAACCTTACCCCTATTCAGCATGCAGTTTGTATCATTTGTATATTAACCCTTTAAGCGGTTTGCCCGTACGGTATACGTGCTGCCCGAAATTGGCCTCATCTGGTTTACCCGTACGGCGTACGGGCATCGATATTTTCAGATTTCCTTTTCTGGTTTTCCCGAACTGTTCGGAAAATTGTAAACTACAAAATTCACAGTAAGTGTGAGAGAAATTTTTGCATAATTTGTAAACCATTCATTACTGCATGCAGAATGTACTTGAAAACAGCAAATATTTCGGGATTTTGTGACCAAAATTGTAAAATAAAAAAGATTGTAAAAGCATTGAAAACGAAAAAAAAAAAATTAAATTCTTTATATTCTTATTATGTTAAGTATGGTACTTAACTATATGCAATAAAAAATATGCCTTTTTTGGAAGCATTTCTGGTAAAATAATTGACCGCTTAAAGGGTTAACAACCGGTCAATCAACTGGTCAGTAGTCATTAGTTCTTTCTGTTCTCAGTTACATGTGTCACTATGCAGTTATTGGACGGTTAAAAAGGAACATTGGTTATTGGTCGGTCAAGTATCACAGATCCTTGAGGCAAATATACCCTCAGCTCGATCATAGTTTTCAGGATATCGGTACCGAGCCTTGGGTACATTTTCTTGCACTTCCTATTGCAAGAAAGCTCTCCTTAATACATTTGTTTCGGCTTATGGGCCATAACTTACTACAGATAGATCCTTGTGTCATTGAATGAGTTTCCTGAATTACATTGATTCTGCTTGTATAAAATGCAATTAAATTTCAAAGATTTCCAAAAATAATAGTTGAGCAGCTGATGTTCCTTTAACTCTTGAACCCTTAGCCTCTGTGAGTACCGCCGCTCACCGGCCCTTGCTGGTGCGAGACCACTCCGCTGGTCCTTCTGAGCAACACAAATGCACATAAATACAGGCCTACACACACAAACATGCCTAGACTTTCGCGCCTGCACACGCACACCTACGCGTCTACGCGCACAAAAACACGCACATGCCTACACACGCCTAAGCGTCTGCACATACATATTAACAGTAACGCACGAGTCCAGGAGGAGACATATGTCCGCGCAGGTTTGTTGTATGCTGGATGTAATTTTTGTCTAAA